>JZLH01S0339932.1:0-15703 GCA_001188425.1 Eucidaris tribuloides
TTAAACCATTCAGATAGAAAGTGGAGGAGTAGCAGAGCCGGCTCAGAGCTGGCGAATTTGGGCTGTCTGAAGGGGGTTTAAGAGACCATGGACCAGACCCAATACACCCCTCAGAAGATGAAAGAAAAAAACAACAACAAATAATCCTGACTTATCGTCGGGTTTAATGGGATTTAAAAGAGAGGATTCTTTGGTGTCAGTTTGAATGACCAGTATGTGTTTATCAGTTCAGTTACTTTAGTTTAGCACTTTATGTGATAGTGATAGCTTTCAGTATCGTTTCTTGGGTAAGTCACGTTCCCAAGCCGTCTAAAATACTTCAGTAGGAATAAAGGTTATCCTTTTAAAATTCAGATTTCAGATAAGATCAAGAGTAAGAATTGAAATTCCCAGCACTGTAAATACAATCAAGAATAATAGGAAAATATGCTGTCTGAATGAATATTACTTTGATAACTTGATGGTTTAACAACACACCACTCTCTATAAATAAATGTTCACTTTTCTAAAGCTCTTTAAAGCCCAAGTATAATTTTGGTATTAAATGCTAAAAAATGAATATGTTTACTAGTACTACCATGGTACATATATTATGTTATAGACCTACATGTAGATATGATCTGTCACTCCCCTAAAAATTGCTCGCTCTGAAACATCCCATAGGCAATGTACATACCTGGTACGTGATTTGTTGCTATGTATTTCACTAGAATTGACATTGTCTTCTGATGTCTGGGATGACAATATAATACTTTTTGAAAAAGTGACAAAAAGGTTGTCTGATTGACCAAAACTTGGTACAATATTTTCAGGGCTTCATTGTTATACCAGGGAGTTGTTATAGGTACCACTGTAGACATTGATAGCATACAATAGGCCTGTGCAGCTCAGATGTTATGAACTGGAAACATTGTTCAAAATCTGTAATTCATAATTTTCACTATATTGTTGATCAGTGCTTTTTTAAGTTTAACCAAGCTAAACTAGTGTGTATGTAAGTCTATATTGTATAGAGTTCTGTCATTATGATATGTACATGTACATGGCAAGACAGTAACATGCTCTTGCGATCAATGGTCGTGTAACCTGCCTGCTATCACTCACCGCATTTCAGCAGATAAACATGGCCAACACTGACAGATGAGTATGTTGATGATGATACTCATAACCTGACAAAGATACCAACCATTTGTCTCACTGAGGACATCATAGGGGAATCCAGGATTATCCTAAAGAGGGGGGGGGGGGGGTGTGGAGGGGAGGGGAGGAGAGGGGGAGGGGAGGGGAGGAGTAGGGGGAGGGGGGGGCAAAGTGAAGTCAATTTGTTAAAGCATTTTGACCTGCCTAGCAAATAAAAGGATGGGGCTCAGGGGCTATCTGTTTTTATTTCACCCTTCCCAAGGATCTGTGACTGTGTAGTTCCGTACATGTGATATAGGAGATCTGTGTCTGGTGGGTTTTTTTTTTTGGGGGGGGGGTAGGAGAGGGGTCAACAATGTACAAAGGAATGACTCCAGGTATGATTTTAAGCACAGTTGCCAATGTCAGTGAATCCAACGGTGTGAGACTCCATAGGCCAGTGAGATAAGTGAGTGGTCCAAATGTGTGAGATCAATAGAAAATTAGAAATGTATGGGAAATCAAACAAAATTTTGGCATGAGAAAGGGCAAAAATACGGGAGTCTCACACTCATTGCATGAGAGTTGGCAGTCCTGTTTTAAGACAAGGATTAGTGATACATTTAAATTTTTGTTACATTTTCAAGACATTGTTTGTATCACAGCAATATGAACCCAACCTTACTCCACTCCCCCAAACATCCCTTCTCAGGCCCTCACCCATATTGGTCATACCCATGAAAGTATGAAACCTTTGACCTTGGATTAGGAAATTCTTAACATTTTAGTACAAATTTCACTTCACATAACATAATTTATTCAACTGCGGGACAACATGAGCCCACTCCAGTCACATACTAAACTGTACATATGTTATGAGTCTGATTTATTAGTGTAGTATACCAATATAGCTGTTGAGTGTACTAGTATTTCATGTGATAACCTTGCGCTGCTCCTGAAGTGACAGTCAAGACATTGACATATGGAGAAATGATTACCAATCTGGTCTATACTAGTTAACATTGACTGAGTCATTTCCATGTGTGCACATATGTGTGATCCAAGATTAACGTTCAAACTGCTATTAGGGTAGGAGTAGAAACCAGGAATAATGTTCTAAAAGTGTCGAGGAGGGGTTAATAATTCATCTACAAACCAAAACTTCCCACTTTTTTTATTACTCGACCAGACTTTCATTATGTCATTCCGCATTAAGTGGAATGTTCAATGTTAATGGAAGTAGATGGGTCCCACTGGGAGCTTGGTCAACGTAGAGGTCATGTGTATTCCTGGGAGCTTCAAAATAGCTGATGATACAAAATATGATGTATGTTCACAGTGTTTCATCCAGTAATTCACCTTGTACATTTTGATTTACAGTGAGTATTGCAAGTATTCGTGAAACACTGAATAGTGGAAAGCACTCTTTAGTATAAGCTTGTAGACTTGAATGAGGGTGTCATGCATGTTTTGTATTGAGTTCTGGATGATAGTGGAACACAATTTTAATGTCTGTTTTCGTTGTATGATTGGTTCTGCTATTTTGGTAGGCAGGTATAATGTTAGTCGTCACCCTTCCACAATCATTTAGTACACAAAAAGATGACTGAATTTTAATCTGGGATAGGAGTTTTTGTTTTTGAACTTTTTTGTTTACTTTTCCACTGTTGAACATATGGTTTTATAAATTATAACAAAAATAATTTTTAATTTTGTCAGTAAAGTATGTACAACTATGTTTACATGAGCATGAAGATTGGATTACAAAATGGGAAGTAAAATATTCAATTGCTCTTTGAAGTACAACATGTGTATAAATGCATAGAGGTTGGTGACGTATGTGGCATAAATGTATTCCTACAGTATGTACAGTACCTAGTTGAAATTGACAATTTTAACAGTATTTGCCACGTGAAATTGACAATTTCAAAATTATTTGCCACATGAAATTGACAGTTTCAAAGGTATGTGGACTATGTGTCACTTAAATGTCTTGACTGTGCCCCACCCATGACATTAACTTATAATGAGTTCACATCCAGGTTAGATCGTTATCAGCATTTTCTAACAAATGTCATCCTCATTTTCAATCAAGGAATACCAAAAGATGATAAAGCATCCCCTAGACTTTGCCCCTTTTACCCCTTCCCCAGTACCCCCCCCTCCATTCTGCTGCCCTCCGTTAGTCATGGTTCATTTCAATGTCAACAGATGACGTGGAAGACTATGGAGTGCCAAGTGTAACAAAAATCTTTTCATTCATCATCGAACAAAATCAGGTACTGAAGAGATATTCCCTTAGAGCTAATTACACATTGGATGTATCAATTTTGTGCATGGAATCACACTTACTAGATTGTGGATCATTGTGACTATGTGATTTTCTGGAATTCTGACAAAACCATGTTACAGTCGGTGCCCCATAGAAGAGGGTTCTACATTAAGTAGGAGCAGCAGTCGATCAGGCTTGCAGCAGTAGTCTTGGGTGGTGGGGGAAGAGATATGTCAGTCACTCTATTCAGTAGTTCTTGGAATCTTGATGTTGTATGCAGGGTGACGTTGACATTGTAGAATGTGAGGTACTATGTAATGTACAAGCATGCATGTATGAAAACTACATTATGAAAATGCTGTGTGTCTATGTCATCAGTGTGTAATTTGGAATGCTAGCCAGATGTCAACAACATGAAGTATCAAGCAAGGCTTCATGTACTGTACAGTTTAAGCTGCTGGATTGCTTGTAATGTTATTCAGCTTTTAAATGCAATCTGACTTATTTTTACAGTTGTCCTATTGCTATGTCTTATTGTTTACTTTTTCTCCTGCTGTTTGTGTGTCACACAGTGCACTGAGTGCAGTGTAAGACTATGCATGTACCATTACATATTGAATCTACTTTCTACTGTAGGTCTTTTTACTGGATTATGCACTTGTGCTTAATACTTTTTACATCTAAATTTTTCTAATGCTACCAGAGATTGATGATTACTACTTCAACTACTCCTGTACTACACTACTACTTGTATATTTATATTATTATTAGTAGTAGTACTAGTATTATTATTATTATTATTATTATTATTATTATTATTATTATTATTATTATTATTATTATTATTATTATTATTATTATTATTATTATTATTATTATTATTATTATTATTATTATTATTATTATTATCATCATCATTATTGTTATTATTATTACTATTATGAATACTTTTATTATTATCATTATTATTATTATTATTATTATTATTAACTACTACTGCTACTACTACTATTACTACTACTACTACTACTACTACTACTACTACTACTCCTACTAGAGACAGTGATTTTCCGCTTCAAAAAATGGTCTTTTCCATTTCTGGAAACCTATAATTTCGTTTCAACTTGATCTAAAAATCGAAATTCCATTTTGTCATAGAAAATGTACACAGCAAAAACATGAATTCTGTTTTGCAAATGTGAATTTCATGAATTTTTACATGAAAAGTATAACAACCAAAAGGATTTTCAGATTGATTTACCGGTAAAACGAAAAATCACTGTCCCTATACTACTACTTCTATACTACTACTTCTACTACTACTTCTACTACTACATGTACTTCTAACTACTACTACAAGTACAAGTACTACTTCTACTACTACTACTACTACTACTACTACTACTACTACTACAACTGTCAACTGTCAACTACTACTATCACTGCTACTTTAACTTCTACTATACATCTGCCTCCACTTTATCACTATCATTCACTACTTTTACTGCACGGTTCGTGCCTCCACTTTATCACTATCATTCACTACTTTTACTGCACGGTTCGTAGAGTTCAATGAAACAGCTCATACACCATCTGTTCATGTTTGTCAATTAAAACTTTTACCTGGATGGTAAATTAAGTTTTATTGCTTGGAAAGCAGTAATCATTCCCATATAATCTTCTGGAGAATAATTAATGAGATAAGTAATTGGCCCATTAGTACCTGTTAATTAAGCCATCCACTGCAATGACTAGTTAATCGCTCAATAATTAGTCGGTGTCTTTTCTGTGAAGTTGAAGTTTTATTAGTACAAGGTTGATAATGAGACTAATTAAGATGTGTTAATTTCCCTTCCCTCATGGGAAATGAACCTTAGTGTGACAAATGCCCAGTCACGAATTTAAATTTCAAACATTAGTTCTCGTTACAAGTTCTCCATTCCTTTGAGTGGGTGTGGTTATCAAGAGCTCTGTTACAGTTTTTATCACAAAATGTACATAATGTGGCACATACATGTAAGAGTTGAATTTATGTTGTGATAGTTATCGTTTTAAGTTGGAAACCTCTACTCCTCTGCGCCTACAACCGTTTTCTCAGAATCGTCAACAGAAAACACAACTCTGTAATACATAGAAATTTCAAGTACGGTAGCTGCCTGTCTGGCTCTCGTACCATAATTTGCTGGGTCCGAGCCAAACTAGCGCGTAATTGGGAGGAAACTCGCAACCATGGCAGCCGGCCAGTGCTGTTTACGATTGAAAGCGTGGAGAAAGATGTCCCAAATTTGTCAGGGATGGAGACACAATTTTTTTTGGCCAGTCTAAAACTGACGTAAAATGTCATGTTGTATGTTTTGCGGAATTCTTATGCAAAGTGTTTCCAGATGTACACATAACGCATCATTCAAGTAGACAGACAGACAGACAGACAGACAGGGCTATCCCAGTGTAATGTCAAATTGTCAAGAAATGATTATTTTCTGATTAAATCACTCAGCACAATCAAAGCAAACTCCATACACTTTGCTTGCGATATTCTATGGCCGGAAGAAAGACCCTAGCATACATGTATGTTCCTGGCAGAAGAGCCCCTTACTTGAAAACCATTTGTTTTTTTTTTCACATGAAATGATTGAAATCAACATTTTAGCTCCTTCCGTCAGTCTAAGGCATTATGTTTCAAATTAGAGAAAATTTACTGTTAAAGCCCTTCTGCCAGGAACATAGGCTAAGGCCCTTCTGCAGGGAACACAGCAAATTTGTCTCTGAGTGTAACTGATCCGTTGTAAAAGGTGCTAGTACGGTGTATTAAAAAGTCATCCCCAGTGTGAAGTTTTACAGGTTGTTTTTCATTTTTATCAAAACAAAACTATCACATAACATAAATAGGTATTGCACTTCAAACCATAAATTTATTTATCTTCCGCCTAAATGCGTGGATGACTGCCTGTATATAAAAGGAGAGAGAATAATTAGAATATACAAAGTCAGTGCATGGTATTATGATTTGTCTATCAATTACTGTGCTCAGCTATAATGAGAAGTTTTACACTATGGTCTAGATGTATATTCATAAAGAAAGTTCTAACTTTGACACCATACTTTTATTTGTGATTTTGGTAACAAAGTAATTTAAAACTTTATTAAGTTTGAAGTTAATAGATTTAATTTCAAAACAAAGTGCTGTTCATAAGACCATATGATATCTAAACTTCAGATGTAAACGCCATGTCCAAGTTGAACCTACTTCATGAATATGGACCTACATGTACAGGTACATGTATGGGTTTGGTGTCAGATTATTTTGATGCTAGACAATAATTATCCATCAGATACTTTTGAACAGACATAAAAATAAATCTCTCATTGCCATTGTCCGTTATTGCATGATTTGAACAAATTTTGTTTGCTTCAAAGTTTGATAAGTCCATGATAAGTGAGAAATATTTCACATTCCTGCGATTCTTGAAATACTCTCAAATAGTACAAATAACCATGATAGTGACTTGCCAAGAATATGAGATAATGTTGAAACAAACATGCCATGTGTCTTGATATGGCCATACTTGTCATCAGGAGAGAGTTTGGATAATGAACGCTTCTGGTCAAATTCCTGTCATTCCGGTGAAATCTGATATGGTGGGGACTGAGCCAATTTATGATAAGTCATGATGTAGCCTACATGGAGGTTGCCTGTACATGTAGTTGCAATCACATAGATTTTGTATAAAAATGGCTAAATATTCATATTGACCCACATTTAGCATCATTTCCTAATGTTTATATCTTGCTTATTTGTTTTTACTGTGTGTATGTAATATACATGCACTGTCTTGTATCGTAATGAAACTCTTTTGATTGTTCTAATGGAATAATGATGACAATGATGATAATCATGATGATGATGATGATAATAATAATAGTAATAATAATAGTAATGATAAGAATAATTTCAGAGAATGACCTATTTTAGACTTTGTAATCATAAATAAATTACACAATTGTAAATTAGTCTTTGGTATAAATAATGAAGCAGTGACATCAATTGCAATTTCAGTTTTTTCCTTTTTTTTGGGGGGGGGGGAGGGGAATGATTTTGTTTTGATTTTTGTCCCTTTGTCCCGTTCATTAATATTATAGTGAGGGATAATTAGCCCTTGAAGTTCATACATGTAACAGAAGATCCATGTACTGTGATATTTCAGGTCTAATGCATTTTTTTAATTATTAGTCATGATATTTTCCTACATCAAGACTGTGAATATTATCACTGTTTTGGAGAGAAATAAGTGCAGAGAACTATGTTTTAAAATTTATTTCGTTATAGTCTACTACAAATTATGTTTACTGGTACAACTTACAGCTGTCAACAATTGTGAAACACGTATTCAAATCATGAAAGATAATGTAAAACTGGCTGAATGAAAAATAGATAAAATTGTTCTGTCACCATTACTCACCAAGTGCCGCTTTGGCTTTCACATGTAGTTCTACATAGGCCTGTATATTTTGTGGTGATTTCCATTTTTCAGATGAAGTTCTAAAATTGTGTTGAGATTTTGGGCAAAAGGGCAATAGAGGTCACATTGCAGTAAAGAGTTTAGGGACCTGTATGCAGATACGGCATGTGCTTCCAATTATCAGCTGAAGTATAATCTTGGACTGCAGAAGTGGGGATAAATGGGATTCATATACTTGATTTAACAGACACTGTGGCTTACCGAACTAGTCTTGTATCTAAACCTTTGTATAGCAGTGTGTATAATGTTTGTAATACAATAAATTATGCTATAGTGGGCTCTCTTTATAAAACTGCTCGGGACTAGAAAAATTATTTTGTTATAACAAAATTTTATTATATCAGAATTGCAAAAACAATAAGATACAAAGAAATTTTGACACATACGCCCAGAAAAATTTCTTTGTTAAAACAAGATTTTGTTATACATGTATCAGTGTTCGTTTTTTTTTCTTTGTAGTGTCACTAGTGTAAAGTTCGTTATAAACCAATTGATGTAGGCCTAAATCTTAAATCTTTTTCTGAAATTGATGGTCTATTAGTCTGTTTTCTTCAAATTTACAATTTTCGAAATTGCTTCCAATTTCAAGTCTCACCTTTTCTATGAATGAATTCTCAGTTTTTTTCAGTAATTCAAGTGTTATCATTTTACTTAAAGACTAATTTCCAATTTTCCCATATATTCATTTTTTCTTTATGATACAGATTTTAACCTTGGTGTTTAACTGCACACTTTCTGAAATGGTGGTACATGTATGTAATTCTAAAGAAAAAGTAAAAATTGACAGATATCTGTTCCTCCTTAATTTGTCAATGTAAGATGCCATGCATTTTCTGCATTGCAGAAATATTTCAGAAATTATTCTGTAAAAGCATTTTCACATGTAGCCTACTGTACATACAATTTATAAGCAACCTTGCATATATCTGTAAGTAAAGCAAATGAACATTTTTTTTTCACCATGTTCTATTTTGGTAAATTTCTGTGGCAGTCCTGTAGCACCTTTGAACGTTCCCTGTCCCACGTTTTTCGCTTGTAATAGTCTACCTGAGTTCACACTTTTGGAACCTTTCCAGTATCTTTAGATAACAACATGACTTGGGCATTTTTCTTCTCAGTAACCATTTTGAGCAACAGCTTGAACTGGTTTTGGCACTAAACATCTTTGCTACACTGCACTGATTGCTTGCTGAATAATAGTCCAAGTTCATATAACACTCTTTGTGTATTATGTTATTTCTTCAGAAAAGATACTTTCAGATATTGTTTGAAGGATTAACAAATATTTGACCATGAAGCAATGGTTATGGAAATATATAATATGGCAATTCCGTGATTAGTTACGTTACACTTTATGACAAACTTTGCTCAACATTTGGCTCTTACATGAATACGCTTTCATATAATTTGTCTGTTTGGTACTGTCAATTCTCTAGACTGGCACCTACTTCACAACATCAAGCAAAATCATGACACATGTTTCAGTGGGTAATAACAAGAACTTTAATTATGGTTAGTTACGTTACGAAAAGAGGACATGGAAAAAAATTACAAGTCTTTGTCTTCAAAGTTTCCTCAACCTGTTTTCAACTGAAACAAATTGTGGTATCCATGCTATTTCTGACATCTTGCTAAGTCATTTGATATATAACTTATTGATAAAAATCTTTTCATTTTTAAATACAACAGCAAAAACATGGTTAGTTACGTTACGGTTAGTTACGTTACATTTTGTCCATCCACACAAATTCTCGTTTATTCATGTCTTTTTCAGATTTAGTATGCATATGTGGGGCTTTATTTCTTTCAACACAATGGGAAGAGGCTATTGGCATGGAAAAAACTGCAGAATAAATGATAGTTTTTCATAAAACTGAGATTTACTCACACTAGTCCCACATGTGGTATTTCATGTATGATTCTGATTCTCCTAGAGGGTGCTGTTGAAGATGTAAAATTTAGAGTGGAAATGATGTCCCCCATTGTTTCTTCATGATTCATACCCATTCAAACCGTTAAAATTTAATATGATTCCAGATAGAGCAATTTATACAATTTGTGATTTGTCCAGTAATTCACGGAATTGCCCATATGTATTTTTCATAATATTTTACCAGGAACACTAGAGGCACTATCATTAAAAGGGATCAACAATTAGTGATTTTTTCTTCAGAAAAAGAGTTTTCAATATTCATGTAGTGTTTGAAGGTAAATTGACCCCACCTTCCATCTGTTTTCAATATAAAAAAGTTGAATTGTAGAATTATACAGCAATACTGTTGTGAGAGTAGGGTACCCCCCCCCAAAAAAAAGAGAAATAAAAAAATTAAAAAAATAGTCTAAAGTCTTACACCATCTGAAGATTTCAGACAATTTCATTTTCACTTTATTTTAACCTGGTTGACCATTGTTTGTTTCTGTTTATTTTTGTTAAGAGTGTGTGTTTTTGTTTATTTTTGTGTATAGTATTTCCCATGTACTGTATTTAAAATTGATTTTTGTTGTTGTTTGTACATACTGTACATGGATATTGAACTTGCCTGAACATTGTACATATTTTTATGCTACAATTGGATACTTTCAACCTGTGCTGCTGATCAGTGAAATTTTATATACCAATAAATAAATAAAATAAATACTATGGGTTAGCCACAACATTTTTTACCCTCCCGTGGGGTAGACTACTACCAGCCTGATGGGTTGTATTCAGGCTAATTACCCAACCTGCTTTGTGATGTCTGATAGCCAGTGATAAGGAGTGGTGTTTGGATCTGTAACAGTGATCCTGCACAATTTGCCATAAAATGACCTTGTTTGTAGGATTGGTCAGGATTTATCTGATGAAGTGTGTGTGCAGGCTATTGGTGTCAACACAGAATCTCTGTCATGCCCAGTCATTCCCAGAAAGATACAGAAAATAGTCTAGAATTTGTATTGGTATGGAGATGGAACTTTAATCTTTATATTTAGGCATTTTAGGGACAATGATTTTCTGCTTCAAAAAATCTGGAATTCCGTTTCAACTTGCTTGAAAAATGGAAATTCTGTTTTGCCATAGACATTATACATGTACATTAAAAATGTGACAATTCCATTTTAACAACTCGATACAAATAGTAGGCCTATGTACATTGTTTCACTGCTATTTCAGTGTTTTATTTCAACTTTGTATAATTTTTGCTATAAATTTCATGGTTTTCTTTTTCAAAACATGAACATTTGAAGAAAAAAGTTTACCATCACTTTCCACTTGAAAATTCACTTTCCATTTCAAGTGGTCATTTCCCTTAATTCCTTCCATTTTCCGTGAGCGTGGAAAATCACTGTCCGTAGAAGTATGAAAGGAGTTACATGTACAGTAGTTATGGTATGGAAATAGAACTGTATAAGTTAGTCTCATTTATGATATCAGCCATATATTCCATCTCTACTGATCTATCTTTCTAAATTCTTCTGTTCTCTGTTTCCTTCAATTTGCTAAGTTCCCTGACCCTCTTTCTACATGTATATTCTTTTATTACTTTGTTGTTGTTGTCAAAAGTCTTACTTTAAATTGTCTTCTTTCATTTTTTGTTGAAACATTCATCAAATTTGTAAATTTAAAACCAGGCATACGAGTTTACAAACATGAAGAACAACATGTGATTGTGAACACAATTGTACTACAAATACCTGGTGTGCACAGTTATAATTTGAAAAATCATTTTTGGATGAAGTTGTAGTTTAAATCAGAAATAAATTAAATAAATAAATAAATTTAAAAAAGGAACTATCTCACACTTTTAACCAACACTTTTTTAGCCCACCTCAAATAATACAATTTGTCTATTCTAAGAGTCTTGAAATTATCATTGTGAGCCAAACCAAAATTTGTACCACATGTTTTCTGAAAGCTTTATCAGGATGGGAATAATACAGTTGCCGTATAAAATAGGATGGGTACCATGTAGTAACATCAAGGGCTTGTGAAAGGCTTTTCTTGTTACTCCAGCCCATAAATTTATAAATTCCTGTGACAGATATGCAAACGACAAAGTTCATAGGTAAGATAAACAGTCCATTTTTGTACACTTTGTAATAGTAGATAACTGTTTGAAAGAACTGTCCATCACAAGAGTAAAGAGAAGAAAATTGTAGACTTTATTTTAGCATCGATAAACAAACAAAGTCGTCACAAAACTTTGAAAAAAAAGATAGGACAGTCCAAGGCCATAGGCTATGAACAGTAGAACACTTTTAAATCAATGCAAAATTGAACTTCAGCATTACAGAGAATGGCCATATATTTACCATTATGTTGGTAATATGATCATTCTGATACTGTAAAAAAGAAAAGAAAAAATGGAAGAATTATATAAATATCAAATTGAGTGACTCTTGGGAGTTTGTGAAAGTGTGCATGGGGAGACAATGATTTGTAAGCCAGGGTAGGGTATATAAACTTCCAGTATTGACTGAAATGTATCTGAAGTTGTAAAAATAAACAAGATCAGGCGATATTTGATATCAGGCAGACCTCAGTCGCAATGAAAAATTCTGTCTGGTAAATAAATTATAAAGTCACAGTTTATGGTTTTTATGGTTTTTATCTTCGCAGACCCACCTACTGTTCTATTTCATAGGGACTGTCCCTATTTTTGGTACAGAAAAATGCACTTTTTATCCATTTGTTGGATTGTATCCATACTTTTGAAAATATTTGTCTATATTGTGTATATGATATTTCAGAGTGTCCGTTTTGTTCACATTTCCACCCCATTTTGGACCTATCTCTGAATGTTTTATTGAAGGGTTCGACACTAGCACTTGCCTGCTTGCCTTGGACAAGTGAAAGATCAAAATATTTAGATTTACATGTACTTGGTAAAGTAAAATTGTAAGGAAAACATAAAAAAATCTGATACAAAGTGAATGAAATTATGTATAAATTTGGTGATCAATTGACAAATGTATAAATTAAATTTCATCATAATTTTGTTCTTTGTACTTCATTTTCTGTGTTAAGTTTGGAAGTTTCAGTTTAAAAATAAACCATCAACTGTCTTATGCCTGTCTCAGTGTTGATGGCTTGTGCAGAATCTGTGATAAAATGTTATGGCTCTTTAAATTCATAAATCACACCTTTCCGAACACTCAGAATGAACTTCCAACAACGTAAAAAGACCTTAGTGGTTGAAAGTGAGTGAAAATTGAAATAAATTATTTTGTTTTTAATCATTTTTTTTCATTCAAGTAAATTTTTCTTTTGGGCAAGTAAAATCTCAAAGTGATAGTTTTACTTCAAGTCCTAAAGGCAAGCAAAAAATAAGTTACTGGTGGAGCCTTTCTTTATCATCACAAAGCCGCCAATTTTACATGCAAGTCGAGATGTCAGTTTCATCATTGTCTGCTTTGCAGACCCTCAAAGGCATGGACTTCATGAATGTATTGCATTGCTGGGTTTATGTTTGTAGACGAGACCTATCATGACGTGTTGATTTTTATTATTATTTTTTTTACAGTTACAGAATTAGTGATATGATTTCTAATATGTGTTTACCCATGACATCAATTATTTATCATACTCGTTCCTCCATTCATAATGTGGTTAAATCATTATTTTTTCAATCATCGTGCCCCAATCATTTTAATTTGGCACATTCCATTTATGAGGTTCAGTCGTTGATTTGATGAGCAATAATTTTGGCCGAGGTACCGTTAAATTGGGTGTGATTGTTTTTTGTTGTGTCCGATTGCCATTCATGTTTGACAACCCGTGAAAACCTGTCGCAGAAGGCTCAAGGCTTCGCGTGTCCGTCGTCGACTCATTTGAGGGAGAAAAAAGGTAATTCTTTGTTAATCCGGTCAAAGTACTTTTTGATACAAACAGTGATGATGAATCCACACAGGTTTAGCTTGTTAAGATCCCAGTGGTCACCATTTGCCATGAAGGCAATATGAAATGAAATTTGCTAAGACACGAGGGCCAAAGTGCGATTGCAAATGTGATTGCACTCGCGGTGAGTAGAATTACCGTCTTTACACACACAAAAACTGTCTTCTTGGACAATGGGATTAGAATTTGATATTGTACTGAAAGGGAGAAGGCACCAGCAACTAACAGGTATATAAATTAAGAATAAAAATGAGTAAATGACATTGTGAGTATTGTGAGAATTATGGTACATGGTGACAAAAATAGCCTAAATAAGGGGTACTGTGTGATACTCACCCTCATCAAGGCCCTATAAATTAGTTAATTTGTGTTTATTTTACGTCTTTGTAAGTTTTATCCTAAGACAAAACTTGCAGAAACAGCTATAGCGGGGAGGAGCTTATCAATTTAAGCAGTGCATACATTACCACGGTGCGGCTAACACACATTGCGTGGCATGCATTGGTCACGCATGGTCAGCTCCCTGCAGTGCACGTGCAATCTGATTGGTTGGCAAGAACTCAAATATTTTCTTAACTTATGCCTGTTAGTTGCTGGTGCCTTCTCCCTTTAAAGATTAAGGGAATATTTTTTGTACAAATATACATTTTTTTTGCAAAAAACTTATAAGTTATGCTACAAAAGTAGACTTAGTGTTCAGAACCAAAATTATTTTCAACGGGTCTAAATGACCTATTCACAGTGGTGTGCAAGAGTAACGCAACACTAGAATTTAATTTTTTTTGTGGTACATCACAAAATGGTCACTCTCAAGTGATGAAGTGAAATTTCATCAGGAAAGGTATTTTGAGGCAATCTGCAGAAGATATTGGTTGTCATTACATTACTTTTGCCCACCACTATTGCCTTACCCCGTATTGTGGTTCTGCCCAGCTTACAGCATAGTACATGTACTACTAGCAGGGGAATATAATTTCATTTTACAAAGAAAGCGTCTGGATAAAGAGGTCAACAGTCATTTTATTAACCATGTACATCCTGTTTACGTGGCATGTAATGGACAGTACTACAAATAAGGTTCCATTCAAACTAAATATTGGATGTAACTTGATTTAGTACACCATCAGCGTGGTGAAGTAAAGGTCACTTTTATTGTAAAAAATATAGAATTCTTTTGTTCACAAGAAGTAAGAACAGTAGAGAATATTGACAAATTAGACAATTTTGATTGAAATATAAAGTTAGATTTGGGATTTTCTTTGATCAAAGTTTCCTTCAGGACAGAAATGATGTGTAAAGTAATAAAGCTGTATCTTCAGTTAAATATGATTTACAGAACAGAAATGATGCGTACGAATTAAATCCCCCAAAATCATGCAATGCCTTTTTTTCAGTTCAATACTTTAGTTTTTAAACATAGTACAATATGTACATGTGATCATATCTTGCAACACTAGAGATTGAACTCAAGAATTAAAGTTTACTTTTGGCAGGGAGTGTATCTCCGATAACCTGTGTGACTTTTCTCCAGCAAGTCTGAATCATCTAATGTAGTTCTGTTAGTCTCTACGAAAACATTAGGAGTCACTTAAAGGCAAGGTTCACCCTGACATCAAGTTGGTTTTAATAAAAGCAGAAAAATAAAAGAAACATATTAATGAAAGTTTGGCGAAAATCCCCCAAAGAATAACAGAGTTATGAAGTTTTAAAGTTTTAAATTTGTTACGTCACATGCGAGCAGCTCCCCATAATGTCATGTGATATGAATTCCATAAAAGTGTTGTTTTCTCAGAAATTTAAAAATGATTTTACCTGCGCATTCAATATATTATCAGAAACATTATTTCATACAAACAACTATGAAAAAACCCATTCAATTATCATGAACTGTTAAAAAAATTGCAATTTATGAAATTT
>JZLH01S0340033.1:0-12497 GCA_001188425.1 Eucidaris tribuloides
CAGAGAGAGATAATCTTAAGGTGCATCAATTATCGGTTGGCAATGCAAGCAAGAACATCACCGTGACTGATTTGTAGGCTAACACAGATTCACTTTGTTCATGTTCACCGAAATTCAGTTGAGCAAGTGACCATCGAAATTTTTTTTATCAAGAAAACATGCCCCCCCCCAGAAAACGTTCCGGTGTTAATGAGAAACGAGAAGTAAATTATGATTTTCTTTTAAATAGAAGAGAAAAAGATAATTGCCTCAATACCAATACAGAGTCTATCACAGAAATTATCGTAGTTGTAACTAAAGAATCTGTCCTTGAATGGACAGGGTGAAATTTTGTCAATGCTATTACTCTAACTTAGCCAGGTTTGCCGTCAATGCGTCAATTGTTTTTATGTTTTCTTAATTCTTGAACTAAATGAGTATGTCTGTGGTTTCATTGTCCCTTATCAGAAATATAAAATATTGTTCTGAAAGTTGATAACACTGTTTATCTTATACCTCTTATCTGGCGGTTCCCATCTGCCCTTTAATAAACAAGACGAACGCGACATCAAAATTTGTTGACAGTGTCTACACAGTGACCTTGTCTACCTTGATAATTCATTGTTTTCGTAGTATGCGAAGTTTAATGCATTACCGATGTGTCCACAAATAGCTTTCATTTACGGCTGGCAAATACACCATTCTATCCCCAGCCCCCGGGGATTTACGCTCCGGTGTAGGCTCACACACAAAAATTGAAATAGAAAAAGAATGATACAACACACGAGGCAATGTAGCCTGATAACTTCGCCACACCGCATTAGTTCCCCTATCGCCCAAATTGTTCAATTGATGCCATATTTCATCGCTTTGCATAACTGGTGTGCCGGAGGAATTTAAAATATCAACCATTAACCATCATGCATCATAACGTGGCATATTTATATGCGCGGGCAGGTGTGCATTATTATCTTAGTCGTTTTTTCACGACATCCTAGGGCGGAAAATTTAGCGAGATAACAATTTGTAAAAAGTGATAGGAAAGAAAATATCTACTTCACACATTTAAAGTGACTTAACACAATAACGAATTACACTTACATATAGATGATATAAAATTAGGATAGGCCTATAGATATAGAGATTGATACATAGATAGCCAGAGATGATACTTTATAATTATAGATGAATGAAAAATGAATTGAATAGAAAATAAATAGGGATCACAATCATTTGTTTAACCAACATGAATATTCTCCATTATGATGTATTCTCTTCGTAACTATTCAATATTTCAAATAAAAGTTTATTTGTCTGTTTGATGAAATACAAATGCGTGTTTTCTTCACTCAAGAGACACAACGCTATAATTATAATTGTTATTTGAAGAATACTTTTTTACGGGTACCATTGGCGTCGATCCACGTTTCGGATTTGGGGGAGGGCAAAAGTGAAAAAATGTTAATTTTTTTTGCGCGCTCCGCGCGCCAAATGGCAATACAGAATTTTGAGAAATTGGCATTTTTATGTTTAATAGTATTTTTATGCTAAATTTAATGGTTTTACAGTGCTTTCCAATGCTTTTAAAACATATTTTTACATTGCATATTAAACATTTTTCAAGTTGTCAAAGTTATTGGGGGTGGGGGCAAATCGATATGTTTGCACCCAATATTTTCATTGGGGTGGCGACTGCCCCCCTTACCACCCCAGGATCGACGCCCATGGTGGGTACGGGCATATTCAATTGCGAACTGCAATAAATCGTTTCTGTGTCTATATGGACTGTTGGAGGAGGATAGATGTCAATTAAGGCGCGGAAAATCACGTTACTGCATAGATACACCTGTCTGCCTGGAAGACGCGGTTCCGGCCCCCAAAAGTTCAAGCTCCCAAATTGTTGAAATTACCTGTGCCATCATCCTAATTTCTGAACTTTCTTTTTTAATTACCACGTTAACTATCTGTGTGTCGTATAATTTTTTTGATCTGTCTCTTTACTCAGTTTCAACTCGGTGGATTGGCCGGATTATTGTTCCGGTGGAGGGCGAGCGTCTACAAGTTACTATGGCGGGAGATGGCGGTCTTTCTCCTTCTCTACTGCATTGTCAGTCTCGTCTACCGGTTCGCCTTCCACGGGTGGGTCAAGGTCAACTTCGAGAAGCTAGCCAACTACGCCTACGACTACACCAAAGTATTTCCGATAAGCTTCGTGCTGGGTTTCTACGTCACCGTGGTGTTTGATAGGTATATACCGTAACCATGGCAACATATTGAATTACGATCATAAGTAACTTCACTGCCAATGTAATAACCGATATAGCTTAATTCTGTTACTCATCCAGTAGTTAGGCCTTAAAGGTTAATATTAACACCTTGGACGAAGTCAAAATAAATCCATGTAGAATGAACGAAGATTTTGAGAGGCGAAGAAAGACGAAAGAACTATACTTCAGTACAGGACTGTATAATAAAAAGGTTGTCCACGGTTCGAGCTAAAATATTACTAACTAGTTTTATTGTAGAGATATATAAGTATAATATCCCTAAAAAGCAAACTTTCGTCTTTCCAGTGATACCTTACTTGCATCACTAGTGTCATGTTTAACCGAGTACATTGTTCTTGAAGAGAACAGTGTTAAATCACACTTTTCCAAGTTTTGGCCAATGGATGAAAGAATGAAGACACCGAAATGGGTTCATGTTTTAAAAATGACAGATACTCTCATTCTTCATGCAATTTTTTTTTCAAAACATGGAAAAGTGTGATATTGTTCTCTTCAAAAGCAATTACTCAGTCACGCATGACACTAGTAGTAAGGTATCACTGAAAAGAGGAAAAGTTGCTCTTTAGGGATATTGTACTTATAAATCTCTATAATAAAAATAGTTGACAATATTTAGGTCTAAACATGGATTACCTTTTTTGATACACACATATATTGTGGCAAATTAGACTGATATTGCGTGATATGATATTCTTTGATAGATTATAAGAGTTTGTTATGGGATTTGTATTAGCACCTGACTTGTATAGGTATAAAATATTAGACATACTTAACGTTGACACACGACTTTATATAACCTAGGATTATAAGACTTGCAATAAATCTTTTATACTATCATGTATTACACAACTGGATACCGAATGGAAAGAGTTAAAATAATGATAATTCTTTTTCATAATTATATTATAGAATGAAAAGCATGGGATAGACAATATCAATCAAAGATATACGCATAATATTTTTTAAACAGCGGGTCAAATAGGAAGTTAGAAGTCATTTTCTCTAGTCCAAAAAATCATCAACAAATGAAATAATCGTTCTGTCTATATAGTAGAAACGCAAAATATGCAAATATTTAAAAAGTTCCTCGACGAGCATTGACAAATCCACCATTTTTTCGATATGATAATCAGACCTCCAGCCATTCCGCCCACAGTTTGATTTCAGTTTGATTTTCCTAATTGATATCGACCGGAAGGCTGCAGGAACAAAGCTGATGCTGATTGTTCCTCTGTTTCCAACGGTGTAAAAAGGCATTTATATACTGATGTGGGAAATGATGTCAAATATTCATAAAATTCAAAATGACAGGTGATTTAATAATACCTGAAACGTGGCTGTCTCTGTTTGTTCCCTCTTGTTCTTCAGTGCTCGTGCTGAGAACGTATACAACGTACTTCATCCACGTGCTGAAATTTCAGTTTATACGACATGTCTTTTGAACATATTCCCATCTTTTCATAAAATATCAAATGACACGAATGTAGCGAGCCCGTTACATGAATTAAGCATTGAATGTTTTTCGTTCGTGCAAGGGAGGGAATATTTTATTATTTGGTGAGAGAATATTCTCACGAAAATATACACAGGTGCCATCTCTGCACTCGCAAGCATTTCATATTTTGCTTACATCGTCGAACCACAATATCTCCAACCTCGCATTTGAGGACGAAGGTACAAGAAATCTAGCCAGTGAACATGACTTGAATGTTGTGCACAATTATATTCACTTTCTTCATATTATCACCCGGGGAGGAAAATGTCAAAGTAGACCATATTCACATTCAAAAAATAGATCGGTTTCATGCAGAAAACTAGATCGGTCTCATGCGGTAATGTGATATTCCAGTCCACGTTTACCACAATGCATATTCAATGGGACCTACGTTATACAAGTTTACTTTTAATTTAGGTTCCACCACTTTTGTTACATGTATGTTAATAATAATCTTTTTGAGTATGAATTATTATATTGTATATACCTTTTGATAATGAACAATGTGAAAAATGAAATTGATGTACTGCTATGATAATGCCAGTGTGTATGAATTTATTCATTTATGTATTGTTTCACATGAATTTCTTGATGCAAAAATGGAAAAAATAATTCAAATCAATCAAAGCATTTGCCCAAAATAGCAACGGTCTGACGTGAGTGTGAAGACACAAATAGAAATGGTGTCACTTCCACTTCATTCACGATTGCTCTTACAATTACAAAGAGCGCGCTTATTTTGAAAGTGTAAAAGTGGACCCCTGACAGACGGAATGCTATAGGGGTACAGCATCCGTATTTTTTATAGGGGGCATATTGCCCTTTGGAAAAAATACTTTAAAGGCGAATGAAACACAGACATCCATCTGCATTCGGAGAATTACGAAGCATTGAGAGAACGAAAAAGTTGAAAGTTTGAGCAAATTTGGTTAAACCATTCACAAGTTATAAATGTTCAAAGTTTATATAATCCTCGAGTGTGGAGGATTCTTAAATTAACATTATGTCCCACTTTTTGTGATTAGAATAAGGTGAACTCCTGTTTGGTTTTCTACACAGATTTTAACAGATTTTTATTTTTCTGGAATGTCAATTGAGAAGGTACCCAGTTTTTTTTCAGATAAGCATTGCTGACACACTGAAACAACAAGCAAGATAAAATTATACTTTTGATGAAAAATTAGAAAAAGTGCAAAAAAAAGGTGTGCAAAATCAATGGGGAGTTCTCCACATTCACATCACAAAAAGTGGCAGAGTTGCCAATTTAATGAACCTCCATCGTAATGAATAAACAAACTTTGAACATTTACAACTTTTGAACGGCTTCCAGCAATTGTCTATATTCATATATCCTCTTTTATTGTTCTTTATTCTCTGAATGCACATTGATGTTTGGATGCTGCATTCATAGAATGTTTTAAGGGGGTCTCAACACCACCATCTTTCTTTGTTCACATTGGTTTGTACCACAGAGCACCCCCCCCCCGCCACACCTTTTTTTTGGGGGGGGGGCAGTGGCAGGGTGTTTTTTATTGAGGATTCCCCTGTTTTGCTTGTCGCATTAATTATTAAGCACAAAATCTATTTCAAGTGCCTGTGTGAAAGTGTTCAAAGTGAAAAAAGTTAACTTGCGTTACGTGCATTGTATCATTTCTTTTTTTTTCTTGTGTAGATGGTGGATGCAATTCAAATCGATACCCTGGCCGGATCGTGTGGTGTACAACATCTCGGCTCATGTCCTCGGAAACGACGAGGAGGGAAAGATCATCCGTCGGACTCTGGCCCGATACGTTAACCTATCCGCCATCTTGGTCTACAGATCCGGTAGCAAGAGGGTCAAAAAGAGATTCCCTACCTTGGGGCATCTCGTAGAGGCAGGTATGAACTGACACCATGCCGTGTGGGCGAAATATTGGTGAGGTTACATGATGAGACCAGTACTTTTCTTTTGTTGTGAACTTTGAGTAAAACATACCATGTTGCAGAAAATTAAAATTATAACACGATACTGGGGCATACGATTCAAGTTTTCTTCTGTTCCCCTTGATGGTTCCATTTTGCAATATTTTATAAGAAAGGATGATATTTCGAAACAAGTGTATGTCAACTAGCTGCCCAGTAGCAATGCTCGGCGCTATGTTCGCACCCAATAAACAAAATGAACTTTGGTCACCTCTTGTGACCTGTGTGTGACCATGTCATGACTTTGAAAACATTTTGTATGTAATGGTAATCAGCCTCGTCGTTTTTCTTGGAATCCCACATCTGGACTAACTTACTTCTGCTATAGCCTCTTTGATCCTGACATGACCTTGGAAACATATTTACTGAGACTTTGCACATTTGACGGTAATTTGTAAGTTTCATGTAAATTCGGTGTTGTTAAAGTTACAGGATCTTTCTCACTGTTCTCTAGAAACACAACACAACACTTCATTTGCCTTTGAGCTACTTGCAAATAAAGGACATTTCTATGAAATTTCAAAATCAGTAACTACATATATCTAGAATTTGAAAAATACATAAAACACGAACTGCTATTTAGTCTGTTTCCCATATAGGTTTAATACAATACAATTTATTCAATTCAAAATTTAATAGCACTTTAATTTCATAAAACCGAATTTTTGGCCCTTTATGTCCCGCATAGTTCTAAACACCAATGTATTTACACAATGTTGATTTTTTTAGCATGCAAAAGAGATCTACTGCCTTTAAATAATCGATGACAACATGAAACCCCTTACGCAAATCGCACACAGGAAATGAATTTTGCCCTCGACGTTCCGGGTGGTAAAAGTGCATTTTGCTCAGATGTTTGTGTGTATGTAGCCTATGCATATTTGTTTGTTTGTGTGAGATGCAATATTGCGTTTGCATGTATTGGCAATATCTCTTCAAGTCAGAAGGAGTAGAGTGGCCATTCTATATTAGGTAATGTTTTCGACATTGAAACACACTTTTCCGGTTTAAATTGCATTCCGAAAGTAGGACATCGCCAAACCGAAGATCGCAAATATTGATCAATTCATTAATTTCCCCAAAACAAGGCCACTGGCACAATCCGATCTTTAGATACACAAAAGGGGTGTATGTTTTTTGAATTACTCTTCGGCTGACAGACTGTTATATATTTTCTTTGATAGATAAACCTTATAATGAAAGTTGCGTTTGATTGGGAACTGGAAACATTCAAACAAAATGTAACAATTGGGGGAAATGGTCAGTAAATACAAAATTTATGGTAATTTGTACTTCGTTGGTGATAAA
Source organism: Eucidaris tribuloides (assembly GCA_001188425.1). Lineage (NCBI taxonomy): Eukaryota > Metazoa > Echinodermata > Echinoidea > Cidaroida > Cidaridae > Eucidaris > Eucidaris tribuloides. The sequence continues at coordinate 7,033 of JZLH01S0340033.1, forward strand.
ATACTACATTCGCAGATCTAGTTATTTCAGTGCACTATATAGTATTTTGTACACTCTCCTTGAAAAGCGTTGTACAGTACATACAAATTGCGTGAATATCCGCATTTCTTTATCAATATCCCCACGGTCAAATTCATGGTACCGTATACATTGTTGGAATAAAATTTAGGTATGTCATTTTTTATTTATCCCTTCTGTTGATAACTATTTTTAAATTTAGTTCAAAAGCGGCTAATCATCCGAGTTCAGTCCTTTTTGTAATATTAAAACCGTATATCTTTGAAAGAATTACTGGGGTTTGTTTGATACGGATACCTTAATTCTAAATGTTAGTAAGAATATATTAAGTAGTTATTTGTGATAAATAGCATACAGTATATTCCAGGTTATGTCAAAAATTATTTGTATCGCTAACTCACAGCGCAAATGATGCATACGAATACATATAATATGTGATATTTGAACAATTGTTCCTTTGTAATTTTATCTCATGATCACTGAAAGTTAAATTAGTGTGATTCTTGGTTGTGATAGTACATGTAGTATACACCTGTTTTGAGACACCGAATAACCAACTGCGAAATCGAATACCATGCACCAGGGTTGCCAGGTTTTCCGATTCTCAAATCACCAAATTTATACCAAATTCAGTAAAAAAACGCCAAATTTGCATTTTATGGGCAGTATAGCCTAGAAGTGCTTAGAAATAACGTAGCAATCAATTTATAACACCTTTGAAACCTCTGTCGCAGCCAAAAATTTGAGTGCCGCGGTTTACACGCAGTCAGATTTTGCACGTGAACTACATGCGCACCGCTACTATTGGACCCTTGTGGCACATAATTTTACTGAAAAATCCTCTGAAAATCGGGTTTTATAGGCCCTAATGATTTTTAGGTATGCCATTGTAAAACGCCAAAAAGCTGTTTAGCGTGCACTTTGAATTCTTCAATGCCAAACGATGTCAAAAAACGCCAAATTTGGTGTTTTTGGCGTTAAAACGCCAAACTGGCAATAAACCCTGTTCTGTCCGACGACCTATTCACATTACCCATGTGTACTTTCGCAAAGAAATTCGATAAAATAGACCATGTCAATGCAAAAACGGAAGGAAGTTATTTTATGAAAAATAATAAAATGAAGAAGTCAAACAAATTGAATGACGCAAATATATCAGTGGGCATGGTTAGTATATTTTTACAGAATTGGGGGTGTTGTCATATAAATTTGGCGATTTTATGAAAACATTTCGTGGATAGATTTGTTAGTGACATTTTACTGCAAAAGCATTATTCTCATTCAACATGTATTGCCTAAATAGAAAAGTTATTGAGAATCCGTTTTCCAATATTGCAATGTTTACCAGAGGTATGTTAAGAAGCTTTCTTCCAATTCATGTATGTTCATGTATAGATATGGTATGCATATAGATACGTGTTTCGTATGGCTATGAGTGTTCTTAAATATACATGACGTCAATGTGACCATATCATATTACACATACATTCTCAATGTGTACTTATTGTATGGACACAGTATTTAATTCTATTGGTCATCAAATATCACTAAACGGGGCACAGTTTTCCGGGTTGCTGGTCAATCTTTGACCTGGGGCCAATTGGCTACAGTCATATGAAGAAGAAGAAAAAGAAGAAGAAGAAGAAGAAGAAGAAGAAGAAGATTTTCATAAATACGATCAATAATTGATTTAAATAAGTTAAATACTTAAGGTCTAGAAAAAGATTAGAAGAGCAGTTCATCAGTCCATTATTTCCGGCTGCTACGCCGCTTGTGAAACACGGTTTTACACTACACTCTCCTGAAATATGTTCATAAACATTATATTTCCATATGCCATAATGTTTGTTTGCTTTTTCATTTTCTTCACAATGTTAAATGATGTCTTCAAAGCTTGTATTGTCATCAAATGCGCTCCTCAAACAATGTCACCAGACAAGTTGATATTATGTGTACAAACCAGTAAAAGTAAGGAATTATATTAATTGGAAGTTGATTTAAAAAAAAAATACAGTGAATCATTTATTCATTGAGTGATGCATTATCACTTTCAATATTGAGAAAAAATCTCGATGATTATGATTGTTGCGGTAATCGTATACTGTACCTGGTCTTCTAATTTGATGACTGCATTGTCGAATAAAGCAAGTTAGTCACTAGATTGGCTGTAAACAGAGATCTACACCATAGAGTATTCGATCTATGTTTTCAACTGAAAGAGACCTGCCATTACAGACATTTTACCTACACAGCAAACTCGATCGATTCTTGGTTTTATGGTTTGTAACAAGTACACAGGAGGCAGGTAAAGGATGGAATTTAACGTCGTCTGTTTGCCTCCGTTGTCTTTATTTGCTTACAGGATTCATGACGGAACAGGAGAAGGAGATCTTCAAGAGTCTGCGCACGGACAACCCCAAGTACTGGGTCCCGTGCGCCTGGTTCGTCAATCTGACCCGGATGTGCCGAAAGCAGTCACGGATTATCAGCGACCCGGCCATGAAAACCATTATAGATGTAAGTGACAAGCAGAGAGACACAGACAGACAGACAGGTACAGACAGACAGACAAAAAACACTGCACATCACACACAATATTCGTTCACTAACTATACCACACACATTATACAAATAAACATACGAATCAACTCGCCACACATTCACTCACACCCCCGGCCCCCCCCCCCCCACACACTACAGACACACACAAACACACACACACAAACACACACACACACACACACAGCACACACACACATTACACACATTACACATACATACATTCACACACAAACCCACACACTCACACAAAGACACCACCACACACATACATACACATACGCACCACAACTCAGGAACAGACACACACACATACACACCACACACGCACGCCACACACAAATAATAACACGCACACATACAGCACACACCTACACAACACACACACACACACAACACACACACACCACACACACACCATCACACATCACACACACACACACACACTCACACCCACACACACTCTTCACGATTCATATTATAGTTACCACCGGGATACTTGCAAGCAGGAAGTAATATATTCACAGAAAACCAAAAGTTTGAGGCATTACCATCTATTATTGCATCTTTATGTACATCTCATAAACTAACACCGATGCTTGTTATATTGTGGCATAAAATGGATCGCATTTTTTCGCTTTTTGCTTGATCATGACATATCTGTTCCTGTAGGACAGTTGTTACACACAAAACAAAACTAGTTTTATATATTTCCACAATATGCGAGATAAATTTCTTCACACTTATCTTGCCACCAAGAGTGTCATTTGTTAACTGACGTTATGGAATACTTAAGATAATTAAGGGTTAAACCTAGTGTCTAAGGGTTTTATCAAGATCTGTGTTAACCGTTGGCTACACGAGGACGATATTCCATGTAATGAAACAGTTGCAAGTTCTACGGGGGGGCGGGCTTTGGGGGCCTGAAGTCCCCCCCCCCCCAAAAAAAAAAACAACAAACAAACAAACAAACAAATCAAAAACGAGTAATTTTTTTTTTGTACAATTGAAAAATTTAAGAAACATCCCCTTGGGATGCGTTATAAAATTTTTACGTGGGAAAATGAGTTAACCATTTTAAAATGTTGGACCTTGGATTTGGAATAGTAAAGTTTTTTTCCGTCCCCCTACCCCCCCCCCCTCCCCCGCCGCCGAGCGACTTTTCGGCGGCTGGGATGACCGAGAAAAAATTTGGACCTAGGATTTGGCAGGGAAAGAAGCCCCCAGTAGCCCCCCTGATTTGAACCGCGCCTGTGTATGAACGCTATGGGAATAAGAGAATCTCGGGGGCAACGAGTTAATTTATGTCTGTCTTAGCAACCAGGAAGTCGGGGTTATCACACATGTCATCAGGAAGAACTTAACGAATGTGAAAGTGATATAGCAAGTGTACTGTTGTGGCTTTTCCATTAATGTTTTGTGAGTGATTCACTAACGATACACATACGCCTTGAAGCTCCACGCACGACATATAATTGGAGGTAAATCTCTTTTCATTTGGCAAGTTATAGAGACAGGTCGTGCACATAGCTTTTGATTGGCCGTCAAGTCATCATTTGAGAAATATAGCCCGAAAATAAGGCTGCTGCGTTTTTTATGCAGAAGCATTTAAGAGAAACTTTCGTTACATTAATCGATGCACTGGACCGTGAGAGGCCTTTTGACACACGACGTATTTCTTTTGTTAGCCAATCTCAGTCTCCATTTGCTGTGCAAACAGCCTTTGAACTTATTGCAATTAAAGTCTTCTGCATCCTACAAGATCTAACAATTTTAACATCATAATGGAGTTCACCAATCACCGCTTCATTGGTATCTACACGTCGACCAGACTAGCTGTCATCGTGTTGTGTACGCTAAGTGTCATCTCATCTGCGTTCACTGTCTTGTCTGAGAAAAGAGCAGGAGCAAAGGAATGTACCTTCAAGAATACAAGCTCCGGTGTGAATGCAGACTGCTCCCACCTCCATCTCACCTCCGTGCCCCAGGACCTACCTGATCATGTCATCGCACTCGACCTATCCTACAACAATCTGACCCGGCTGACCAATGACTCATTTCAGAAGCTAGTGGATCTTGTTTTCCTCAACGTAAGGGGCAACAAAATCAACGTTATAGAAAGCGGGACATTCTGGACTGTGGGAAAATTGAGGATCTTAACATTAAGTGATAATGCGCTTAATTATCTTTCCTCGAGTTTGTTTCGGTATAGTCCCCTTCTCTCTAAGTTGTTCCTTTCAGATAACATGCTGCTTGAAATTCCTCATTCAACTTTGCGAGTTCTACCACGTCTTACGGGCATTTATCTGCCGAACAATTTGATTCAAAATATCAGTTTTCAGGGACTTTCCAGATGGAAACATATAGAATGCATAGCTTTAAAAGGAAATGATATTTCTATTATTCATCGGGAAGACTTTCGTCCATTACAAAACACAACCATCGATAGACTCGATCTAGATAAAAATAAGCTTCAGGCTTTGTCCACCGAAGTCTTCTCCTATCTATCATTAGTAGAAGAACTCTACCTAAGTGGTAATCACTTGTCCACATTCGGTATCCAGCCCTTTCTCGGCATGACATCCATTCGGATACTGGAGGTGAAGGGCTGCAAGGTCCTAAAGATCCTGCCGTTCGATGCATCAAACACTAGTCATCACCAAGTTCCCACAATTGAGCACTTAATTCTGCAAGGAAACATCATTACCACGGTACAGCCATACGCATTCGAGGGATTTCAACGATTGCAAACACTCAATATCAGGGAGAACAAGCTTGCAACGGTTTCAAATGAATCCTTCTGCGCTCTTAAGTCTCTGACTGAACTTGACCTATCATATAACCAGATTATCCATCTACCAAAAGGGGCATTTGCGTGTATGCAAAAA
>JZLH01S0340033.1:29826-44841 GCA_001188425.1 Eucidaris tribuloides
TGTGTGTGTGTGTGTGTGTGTGTGTGTGTGAATGGTGGGTGTGTATAAGATACTGTGCATTATCGTAAAAATTATACGCCAGTTCAAAAGTTTTGATTTCTACCGTATATCAGTGACAAACACGGCAAACCTTAAAATAGTCACCATCCGGTAGACAGTTCCTAGCAACTTGATCAAATGTCAAGCCACCTACAGTCGTATAGCTGTATAAAGATTATTTAATTACATCAATACTTCAGTGCCCTTGATCAAGCACACATGCACACACCTTCTCCTTCAAATTTTTTTATTATTGCTTCCACGTTTCTGCATTCTGCATTGAAAATGACGGAAACGCATGTCGACGTCACAATAAAGCTGCAGTCTTTTCGAAACAAGTTATTCGATATGTCAGAACACACACACGCGCCACCTGGCTGCGATTCCGCAAAGAAGGCTCCGCTACTGCTTCCGGCGTACCAACCGGCGCGCCAATCGTGTATCAATTATACCACCGCCGCAGCATTTCGGTAACTAACGAGTTAATCCCAACATGTCTCATTACTTTACCAGGTCGCCGAAAATCTGATGAATCCATTCGGCGAAGACGACGATGACTTTGACATGAACTGGATTGTGGATAGGAATATTGAGGTAATGAGAGAGTCGGCAGTGGGTTTAGATTTCATATCGCGTGTCTGACTGAGGGAGTGGGAAAGTAGAAGAGGCCCGCGTCGAGTGTCGGTGGATATGGTAGTCAGCTATTTGAATGACTAAATATTATATCTCCATCATGCCAGAGTATACATCGATCAATATCAGTACTCTGATTTGATCGAAAGGGGGGAAAATTCATGTTTACTGTGATTAAACGACAAAGAGCAGTTATTTACGTGTCTGTGTGGGATAGACAATTCCATTTCAAACCATTTCTTCATTTATGTTTTCGATATTTCGGAGTTTGTTTAACCTGAACCGAATATCACTGTCTGTTAATATAGTGTCTTCTGTGATGTATGATATGACCCATGTGTTTTGAACGATATGCTTAAGGAGGAAATTATATCAGTCATAAATATTTAGAGTGCATATCAAAAGAAATCCCTTTATCATTTTCACTTTACACGATTCGCAGCAATATATCAATATCGAGCGATGATAAACGGTTGCTGCATACCTCGCAGAATTTAGAATATCTCTTTTTATTTGTAGCTTTTACCGCGATCACTGTGTCGGAACTGAGTGTCGATATCAAATGAATAAATCGTGCTTCGAGCACTTTGCATTCTCTGAATTTAGTATATAGCCGTTCAGATCCTTCCCCATGTGGCAAAGGACGTATGCCATCTGCAGTTTCTTTTAGTACCGGTGCATCGAAAATCCTTTTAGAGTTACACCTAAAGTTTCGTACAGAAAGGATTAGATATATTGAATGCTTCCATGTGTAACGAAAACACATTAAAATATATTGTCCTCATTTATGTATGCATTTTTTTAACCCTTTACACTCTGAATTTATTGAGGGGATAATAATGACAATTGTTCTTTTCATATTTTCTTTGAATTTTGTTTTTCTTATTACAGTATTGAAAGTGGTAATTTTTCTATAGATGTTACTTAAGCACACTATTTTTTGTGTCCGCTGTACAAAAGAGAAGGAGAAAAATTATTACGATTGTTCAATTGAATTGTACGATTGTGCACAGATGCAACATTCACGCGCAAAAGGTTAATGGAAATAACAGCTATATCCTTTGAAAAAAGAATAACGAAACAGTTAATCAGCTAAATCACGAGAAATCTCCATGGTGAGTTTTCCTAAGCTATTATGTTTTATTAGAATTCATTTGATGTAATTTTTCGTCTTGCAGACAAGTTTCATGGTCGTCGACGAGTTGTATGAAGTCAGCCTGCCGATCGTTCGGGACCGCCATTTTGCAATTCCCCGTCCAGTAATTCCGTACACGAATGCTTCCATGAAGAAGAAGGGCAAACCGTGGTTAGGTTCCGCCAGCAAAGTCAAGTTAGTATGAGATCATAAAATATTGTGACAAATTATATTTTGAAGAGTTTGATTCCAGAGAGTGCGTAATCCAAATTAGTGACGTTGGAGGGGAAGGGGGGGGGGGCATTTCTTTGTAAGAGTTGGTACACACGTCAACAGAAAAAAAATGAGATTTAGATACACAAGGTGTTTGTGTTTGCTTGTACATGTTATTGGCTTCAAATTTAGTTCGGTGTCTAGATACCTATAGTTTACCAATGCCCTGATACTAGTAATATCTATTTTTCTTTTTGGTGAAAAGCAGATTTGTATAGCACCATTTTGAATTAAGCTTTTCATTTTTTACCCTGAAAGTGTGTATGCATTTATTTCCTCAAAAACTTGCGGAATAGACCGGTTTACTTTCATTTTCCAGTTTTTTTTCTTCTCTGGACACCTATCTATTCTATGGGCATTTCCATAAATTATTGGACAAATCACAAATGATATAAATTGCTCTATCTCGAATCATATTACATTTTAATTGTTTGAATGTGTGTGAATTATGAAGAAACAATGGGGGACATCATTTTCTACTCTAAATTTTACGCTTTCAACAGCACCCTCTAGGAGAATCAGAACCATGCATGAAATACCACATGTGTGACTAGTGTGAATAAATCTCAGTTTTATGACAAATTATCATTTATTCTGCAGTTTTTTTCCATGCCAACAGCTTTAACAGCTTCTTCTCATTGTTTTGAAAGTAATAAAGCCCCACATATGCATACTAAATCTGAAAAAGACATGCATAAACGCAAATTTGTGTGGATGGACAAAATGTAACGTAACTAACCATATTTTTGATGCTGTAGTTAAAAATGAAAAGAGTTTTATCAATAAGTTATATATTAAATGACTTATCAAGACACCAGAAATAGCCGGAATACCACAGTTTGTTTCAGTTAAAAACACCTTGACGAAACTTTGAGGACAAAGACTTGTCATTTTTTCCCCATGTCCTCTTTATGTAACGTAACTAGCCATAATAAAAGTTCTTGTTATTACCCACTAAAACATGTCTCATGATTTTGCTTGATGTTGTGAAGTAGGTGCCAGTCTAGAGAACTGATAGTATCACAACAGAAAAATAATATCAAAGCATATTCATGTAAGAGCCAAATGTTGAGTAAAGTTTGTCACGAAATGTAACGTAACTAATCATGGAATTGCCCCTATGAACCTGGTTCTATTAAGTACACTCCAATCTTTGGAATCCATCTTGCGATGTTGCGATGTTAGGAAAGCATTTTGGCAAGCTTAAGGAATGAACGTTAATTAAAAATATGAGTCACGTAGGAATATGTCAATAAATTAGTCTTCTGTCCGTACCACTTCAAAAATTCATCGATTTATTCTGTTGTAAACTCTGTGTACTGAACCATACAGGAACTTAAAATGATATCGATTCCACATGATATTCCACATGATAATGGCAAGAATGAGAAAACATATATTTTCTTCTCCTCCTTCTTCTTCCTCTTCTCTTCTCCACTTCCTCTTTCAGATTTATCGTCATCTCTTTTTTTTTTGCTTTTACCTCATCAATGTTTTGCTTATTCGTCGGTTCATTGGTTCGTCCACTCATGTATTTGAATTTCTGAAACCAAGAGACTTGCTCGCCTTTTCAAAATATGGTTGTACGTTCATTTTAAGTTAATCACCTTTTTGTAAACACACACACACACACACACACACACACACACACACACACACACACACACACACACACACACACACACACACACACACACACACACACACACACACACACACACACACACACACACACACACACACACACACACACACACACACACACACACACACACACACACACACATACACATACACACACACACACACATACACAAACAAACAAAACCCTCATTATGATCTCGTCTTCTCTCTCTCTCCGCCAGACTATCACGACAGGAAATGGCGTTCACCAACATGCCGGACAAAGTCTTTACTGAAGACGACGAGGTGCTCACCAACCGGCTAACGGGGCACGGCCCCCACCAGGGCCCCCATCACGGACCCCACCACGGACCCCATCACGGGAACGTCGGCAACGACTTCCCCTACCCGACACTCTCACCCAGCAGCGACCCGAGGCGCGACGACCCTCCATACGAACCCAACTACTATCACTATGCATCCATTCCTAACACGCCGCAATTACCTCCGCCAGACTACAGGCGCACAACACGCAACCGCGATAAAAAGGCCTCCAGTGAACCGGAAGTGCACCGGAGGATAAGCAAGTCGACGGAAGAGAGAAAAAGACTCGCCACTGAGAGGCAGAGGCATCTACGCGATAATCTCTCGCTGGACAATGTATCGCGCGACGATGGTGGACGCGGTGGTGTCAGAAGCAATAGTAATCATCACTACGGACATTGCTACGAGGAATACCCCGCCAACGATGGTCGTCATAACGACCACGAGCGGAGGGACGAGGACGGTGTCATCGACGCTCGTGACGTCGATATTCGCGGTCTTAACGAATCGATTATTTGACGACGCGCGGATCATGTGATTGACTCCATGAAGTGAAACAAATACACTGCCAGATTTTCTGCAGGTGCTTTTATTTTCTCTTAAAACAGTTGTTTGACCATGCGCGCGACAATAATCTACTGAGTAATGTGAAATAAACTATAGACGGATCATCGATCTACGCGATTAATGTTGCAATATTTTGCCGAGATATTGCCCCAACTATTATGGTGACCTCATCCTAGCGTTAGTCCAGCTAGAGTACGGCTTGTGGAACAATGTGAGCTCGGTCATTTTTTTTTTAAGAAACTGTGCATGTACTATGATACGGACTGAAACAGTATTACTGTATTGTCTTTTGTACACAAACTCTTTTGGGGATTACCACTTCTCTATCTTGAGACGACGTGAAGTTCGTACTTTGTGTTACATAATTTCTCAGAATTCCTAGTTCTGAGTTATAATCAACGGTGATGGCGCTCTTCCTATTGGTGTATGTTGGATTTGATGTGACGTGACCACTGAACTTAGTTCAGTGGACGTGACGCTGTTAGACAGAGAGGACGGGAAAGGCTTGTACAAGAGATTTTGCTATTCTAAAGGTCTCGTCACGCACTAATGTGCTACAGGAGAAGCCAAGCCATACAACAAGAAATCAACCATTGAAAGCATTATATTGAGTCGTGATAGAATTCTTGCAATATCTACAGTCAATCTAAGAAATTAACTTTAGATGTAAGAATGTCTCTGCCACGGTTGCAGAAATTCAACATAACTATAGGCTATATTTTTATGAAGAAAATAAAGGAAGAAACAAATAATTAGTATGCGTAAGATAATAACAAATTACTAGATTTCGTTTGCTGATATTGGTCCATTCAAATATCGGTGGAGAATTTACTGTTAAAATACATTGTGTATTGTTACTAAGTGCAGTGCAATTAAATTTTATGACGAAAATCGCCTGAATTGAGCGATCTGTTTGGAAGTTACTCTTGATGCAATACCAGTACCTTGTCCTACGTCTATTCATTACGGCTATTTTTGTCGATGCCATTCTGTGTAGGTTGTTAATTTCTGTAACGATTGTATTCACGACATCACTTGAGGGATGAACCCAAAGCATAAAGGTAAATAAATACCATTTGTATATATCACACATATATAATAATGAAAGGTAATATAGTTTTTTCATTAATATTTCTACCTGCTTTATAATAAATATTGATACAAATTGTATAGAACGGGGTGGTAAGTAAACAACTTACTTATCAATTATCGGTAAAATAGGGCATTGAATGGGCACATTTTCATAACAGCAAAGCAGCATATTTCGTTAGTCTCTTCGATATTATATCAGAGACATTCTGGACTAGAAGTAAGGAGCGAGCGTGTTTGCAAAGAATGTACCGTGGAAAAGAAACCCTCTGGTAACGGATTATGATTATGACATATCAAATAATTTGATTCAAATAATCACAAGGTCGCAATTACTACAGCATAACTAAAGAATATCAAACTGGGACAGGCTAAAATAATGTCAAACAACAGGAGAAACATAAATAGGCCTATGCCAGAGCACCATGCCAGGTGGTAAATGAAACCGTCATTTTCTGTAATAATGTTAATCAAAACTTCTAGAATATTCTATTTATTCAAATATCATGTTTATCTATCTGTCAGAGTATGTCAACTGATGTTGGACGTAGTACAAAAGCATGTATAAAAAAATAATTTTTTTAATAATTACCAATATTCAATAAGAAAGTTTGTGAGGCGAATACGATGGTAATTTTTGCGTGATTAATGAATATGATGCCATTGATCCGGGAAGAGGTTCGGTGTCAAAAAAAGTATTGCATTTGATTCCGCCGACCAGTTTCTATGAATTTATGGGGATGTTTGTAGCCATGTCAACCTTAAGTTTGTGTGTTTATATGTACACAATTGTGAGTGCAATGTGAATGAGTATGTGTATTTGTGTTGGGATAGATGATCGTATGTTTTTTTTTCCTTCGGTGTACTTGAAAACTAGCGTAGTGTTATTGTTTGATATTTGTGATACTTTTTGGTCTGTACTCAGACTATTATAGAATCTCTACTATTGGACTGTAGGGCATTGACCAAATAACGCTCGAGAAAAGAAGTTCCGTAGTCTCCAGATTGGAACTTACAAATAATATTCCAGACTGATTAAGTTGAAGTTGCTGATGAGAAAACACATTTGTTCTCCAATCTTTATCAGCGCATTATTGAGATAATCCAATAATTAATGAGGGAAGTTCCTCAGTCCCATTCGTATAAGAGAAGGAATCGCTGTCAATAGCGATTTTACAGACACGAACATTACTCGCTATATCGGTCTTTACAGTTATGCTATTAGTATTTATGAAGGCCTGTGGCTCACAACGGAATGTACTGTTGAAGGTATTATTTAGAATGCATTTAACAAAGCCATTCACACAGTATTCCATTATTTATACACTGATTGCGCTCAATTGCCTCACCCAAGTTCCTATTGAGTTTTCAAACATCTGCCGTTTCACAGAAGCATTGTGACTGCATAGGTTGTCAAGGATTCCAAAGTTTGCGAACGAGGATATGACGGAGTGACATTCCAGCCACGTAATTTATTTTTGCACACGGTGAAAGTCCACGGTAGTTTGTATACTGCTAAAACGTACTTGGTCACGACATTACAAATAACCGTCAAAATTAATTAATTTTCTCAAAAACGTGCACATGGTATTAGGAGAACAAACCCGATTTACGGGTATAGTAATATTTACATCATCATCATTAGGGATTTGCAAAATACCACTGATGGGACTACGGAAAATCACGATAAATGGCCTTGCCCTACAGTCCATGGGGTAATGTCAGTGCTTGAGTCAACTTCAAAATATTATGTATTCCTCATCCCTTCAATACCTAGAGTATTGTATTTTGAATGTATCGGCATATAGTTCGTCTCGTTTTATATAGCACGCTATCAAACTAACCAGGATAATCCGTTTTTCTTCCCGACCTGCCGATAACAAAAGCATCTTCTCTACAAAATGCGTTTAAATAAATAAATGTGATTAGGGATTCATAAATCATGGTTCAAAATCAACGTTCTATACTTTCTTAAATTTCAAAATCTGAACTAAATAATTAGAGGGGTTTTTCATGCTGAAACTACATGTATAATCCCTTGTACTTTCCACTGTAGAGTATCTTCTAAGTGCGTGTATAAGTTATGAAACAAAAATCACCGTATTTCCTCCCATGTTGTGTACGAAATAAATCCACATAATCTTTATGATTTAAGGAAATGCACAAATGTTACCTTTTATATACCTCAATTTCATATTTGGAGCTATGCAAGTAAATATATTTCTTATGTCAATACTTGTCTTTATTTTAACAGTATACTGTGCACGTAATAAAAGGGACGGGCGAGTTTATGCACAAACATTTATGATAAGATATAAATCCATTAAGACTACTGCCGTTATTGTATAATAAAACGATTGTTGTGAACAGACCTCTGGTTGACACACGTTGGTTTTGCTGGTAAAAAAAAAAACAGAAATGTGTTTTAAATCGATCCCACCTTTATGTTTGCAGGCAGTAATATCTAAGAAATAACAACTGATTTAATAGTATTTATTTTGTCAGTAATATTCAATTAAACACAGTTTGTTCCTTTGACAAATGTAAGTGGAGTTTAATAGTTAAATAGTTTAATAGTCAAATAGTTCAAAGAGTACTAGCCTATTGTGCTCACATACAGTAATTCTTACAGCACATTACAAGAAATACCATTATTCAAACATTCGCCATCAGTTTTAATGTCAGTCTTCATCACGTTGCGTAATCATTATGACACTGACCAGTGAAAATAATTGCGTCAGATGAACAAATGAAACACTTCGTGCGATGTAAGGAAATGACAAATTTATTGCTTTTCGTTTGAAGCGACCAGCACTCCAACGAAGTTCAGTCATTCGCACTTAGATAGGAAAGATGCACCTTTATTTAAAGTCTTGTGGTTTTCTTGTTTGTCGCCGTGTGAAGTGCAACTACAATCACTTGACACAACGATCTATTGAATAGATACTGATGATGTTGATTAGGATTCAGATGTATATTTATGTTCCTCGGTTGATCTTAAAGTCTGAAATTTGTAATGTTTGACACATCAAAGGAAACTATGTCAAATGTAACTCATACAAAATGGAGTACTTTTTGTGTCACAGTCAATAGGTATGCCTATGCATTTCCGCGCCAATTGAAATTCTTTGTAATTATTCATATTATGATAGTATGTGACCCTTGACCTTTCAGATCTGAGATTTATTAATCAGTCCATGCACGCTGGAACCATAGTCAATATTTGACCCAAGTTTCAATGAAATTCCATCATCTGTTCGTAAGCCATCATGGTAACTAACTGAAATCAGACATGTATATGGCGACGTGACCTTTGACCTTTGAACCTTGAGCTTTTGCATATAATTCGTTCATAGTCGCATCAAAGCATATACTTCATCCAAGTTTGATTGAAATGTGATAAGCGGTAACCAGGCGATCATACGGACGGACGGACGGACGGAACCACCGTACGGACAATCCCAAACCAAAATACGGTGAGGAGGCATAAAAATGGCAATCCTTTGTGGCCCTGGTATGAGTATACTACAGTAAAACCTCCTACGCTTCGCAATAGGGAAAACATGTAAAATTTACCAAAAAAATACTGAAAATGCTGTCGAAAAACAAAAAAACAAAAACGAGAACTTACCATCTAGTTATGCATAGTACATACTAATGAATAATTTACTTTAATAATCAATATTATCGGGTTCTTAACTGCCAGCCAATCGTGACTTTAAATCAACGATGTGCAATGTCAATAAAATTAATACAAAATAACGATTATCATGTTTGTTTGTTGATGTAAATTTTGCCCAAGTTGTACGAGGGTGTATTAGAGATACGGGTTTTAGGAAACGAAAGACCACCAAAATCATATTTTGAAACAACAGAATTAATATTTGATGAAACTGAGGAATGAAGGCTTTACATTAAAAGTATAGTAGTGGAGCAAGTGAGTATTAGTGAAACATGAAGTTTTACGTATAAGTTGTGTATATGTTGTTATAGAAAAGTCACACGCCATGGGCGTGCGGTATGCATACAACTGATTGTTTTCAGTAGTATTTTGTGAATTTATTCATTGAACTGTTGTTATCTGTCTTCTTCCATGTACATCCCACGATATGTCACTGGTTCAAACCACGTGTGTCCTGTGAATATGAAATATATATTACTATATGATATATAACAATTTATTACGATATATTATGGAATATTGATATATGAAATAAATTATTTACATTCAATATAATATTGTACCCTTTTGAGATTTGATTGATTTCTTTTAAGTTTCTTTCTTCTATTTTTAAACAGCAACGTGACCATTTTGATGATGTATTCACATTTACAGGCATCTGTTCCAGATATCGGTTTAATGGTTATTTTATCTGTGCAGAATTTTGTGTTTCTTTAATTGCTGCGTACATGAGTTGTAGCTGTACCGTGTCAGAGGTAGGCTTTGCTTACAAACGGCAAATGAAATGATAAGGAGAAAACATTACACCAATTATAATGATGTTATTTTGTCCAAAAGCATGAACTATAGTGGGGGATCCGGGGTTTCAAGAGGACATAAGACCTCGGCAGCACGAGGAAAACATTACATACTGTACAACTGATATTCTTGTATTTTTGTACTGCTAGTTCTCAACTGTTCGAAGCTACTGTGGAAGAACTTTCAATTTATTCTGCCGAACCGTTCTAAAATGAATTTGTACCCCAAGGTGTGAGGGGGTGGGAGATTTAGTTCTAGATCTGTCCAATTGTTCTTTAAAATTATTATATTCGACTCATAGAAAAAGAAATACCTTGGTCGGGCAAAAGCATTAAAATGTTCAGAACATTTTAATTTTTTTGCCCGACCAGAAGTTTTTACCCAATTACCCAACTGGCAGTTCAGATTTTTTTTTTTCAATTTCATTATTAATATAGCAGAAACATCAATAGTTATTTTGTAATAAGAATGAAAGCCTTGGTAGAAGAACAAAATGAAAACATATTTTCACCGATAATATCTTGTATGATGAATCGATGAGGCCAGACGGAATGTTACTGCATGAGTCGACTTTTACAGTATTAATTTATAACCGGTAAATATATTTTGCATTTGTCAAAACGTAAAAAAATATTATTGCAAGAAATGTCTTAGAATTTATCCCAAGTTCCTTCACCGCAGTTTTACTTTGATCGTTCAAATTTGTCAAACTATTAAATGCCAATCGGTATCGAATATTGACATTATTGACAATATTTTTTGTTGTTTTATAGTATTGCACAGATTTCCAGGGACTGCAAGCGTCTAATTTAAAACAGACTTTGTACTTTAATAGCTCACATGAAATTCTTATCTGTCTTTCAAGTACCATTTTGAGGATCGCATACGGGGTGTGAACCGGGTCCTATACGCAGACCTGCACTGGACATATAAATCGTCGCAAAGAACTAGAATGGTTTGCAACAGATCGGCAAAATGCACATCTCCGTTTCATATTGAGCACATTGCATTTTGAAAAGCTAATGGCGAGCACAATGCCCGGACTAAGAGCATCATGCATATCATTATACAGGTGGATGTACACAGAGCATCGAAATACTACCACTAACATGACGAAGATGGACTGTGAGTATAGCGATTGGGCGGTATCGTGTTTTGGAAAATGGCTCCCAATGTATTCGTTGAATGTAGCTCCGAATTCTTATGTTGAAATCAATAAAGGCAGGGTGTTGTGAGATTGAGCAATAGTTTTCTGGTTTTCGGGAATTGTAACCCCCCCCCCTTCCAGAAAAGGATCAAAATCGGCTCAGGAGGGCGCCCTTATCCCCACCCCCATCCCCCCCAAAAAAAACATAAAAAAAATTGGGAGTATAAGAAAGTTGGCGCTCTGAAGCTATTTTTGTAACGCAAAAATGTGATTTATTCAGCAAATCGTGATATTTTTAAACTCCTTGTTTCATAAACTGAACTGGTGCCAAAAAGCAACCCTTTTATTCAAATATCATTCAGCAGTTTATTCCAATTTTATCCTAAAAGAAGGACTTAAATCAGAATCAAGAATAAGATTTAACAAAATTGATCTCGGCTTAAAGTTTAGAATTTTGATACACTTGTCAAGGTATTTAAATTCACGCCCGAGAAAATTCAGATTATGCTGGCGGAGACAAGCTTTATTTTCTTAAAAGCGGAATAAGATTTGTGTTTTCTACACCCATTTTTGAACAAAATAATACTGGCATTTTATGAATTCGTTCAAGCATCGAGGGCCCTGACAAGTTAATAGCAGTAGAGATCTACAAAAAACTTTCTGAAAACTGTGATGAACTGGTTGGTATTGTGTCTTTTGTATCAAAACTTTCTTTCCGAGTACTGTTAGGTCCGTTACATACTAACTGAGTACTGGAAAAATGCCACAACAAAGCATGTACCGCAGTCAAAAGTTGCGGTGCATGCCTATTGTTCAAATGGGTCTAGACAACTGTCTGTCTGGAATGTACTAAATAGCTCTAGATAACCAGCTAATGGTCTGACCTAGGTCATACATACGTTTCCAGCCTTCATCAACCGATTATGTTTGATTTGACAAAGGCTGGAGACGGCTATCTCGCAATTCACATAATATACAGAATTACCATAAACCCTGAAAAAGTACACTTAACCCCCCCCCCTTTCCCCAAATATCAAAATTCTATATTTTTAGTCAGTAATGTATGGAGGCATAAATCAGAGATAATGTGATTTTTTAAGATGGTTCTCATCTAGCTTGTCTCATTTATTCATCATAATTCTGATAACACAAATTCCCCACCCTTAAACAATTCTCTTGTCCTTTGACTGAATTGCACTTAGTTATATTCGTTGAACCATTGTTAGATTATACACTCATGCTCATAATTATGGAATATTTAAAAAAAACATTTTAGAAGTTGCCATTTTTCCGTGAACGGTACGTCTGGGATTAATATTTGTTCACCCCAGGTGAAACACTTATAATCTAAGTATTTCAGGAATTTTTAGCATTTTGTAGCGTCCGACTTGACACTAAAACCTGTGTTTATAAATGGTGGTGTTGTTGTTGTTGAGTCACGTGGTGGTTACGCGCGTTATTAGACTTGTAACAAACACTGTTCTGATGTTAATTTAGTGATAAATGACATTAGATCAAAATTTATCAGTTTTCTGTGTTTTTTTTAATTTAATACTTTTTCATGATTTTTGGTGGATTTAAAAAAAAAATTAATATAAAATTGTTACTGCGCTCATATCTACTTTAGTTTTTACTTAAGTCATCTCATGAAATCCAAAAATTGCTTCACACACTGCGTTTTTGTGAAATAAACACTTGTCTCGAAAATTTTGGACGATATAGGAGAAAGAAAAATATTCCATAATTATGAGCAGGAGTGTATAATGTATGCCACAATGTGTAATTTTGGACGGGAGACTTGTCAATAAAAACTTGAATTATAACAAATTCTGTTATTCTATTCAAACAGTTATTTCGATTTAATTTTTCTACCAGAGTCTATTAAAAAAAATGTGTCCTAATCATCAGAATTTAAATTTTACATAGATGAACCACTCGAGCTCTCGCATTATTGTCTTATCAGAACATAAATCAAACGGACGATATTGTAGGAAACATTGTAAATACATTTACACTAAACTGCATTATATCTTTAAAAAGTAACCATTAGACACACAATTCAAATTCCTTCAAAATACCCATCAACAGTCGCATCATGCACGTTTTATATCCAGTACAATAAAATCCAGCTTCGCCACTGGGCGCCCCTTTTATATACGATGACCGTAGATGGAATTAAGGGCCTAATACCTGAAACGCATCTAATCCGTTTTCGTGATCAAATCGTATCACAATTGTCTCGAAATTTGAACAGAAGTAGGCCCTATATAACGCACGTTGTGGGGGTGCTGGGGATTACATAAGTTTGAAATTCCTTCCAACTTTGTCCTAAAATATACTTGCCGCCAACACGGTAAAGGTGAAGCACTTCTTTTCAAAACCAACCATTCGACCCTTCTTTTTTTCGAGCGCGCTGTTTTACTAAATTCACCTTTTCAAAATGAGTCGAGGTTCGCGACAGGGTGCCCACCCTATAGGTTGACCCACAGTACATGTTTGAAACTACATACATTACAAGTATATCACGTAGATATCGTAAAATTCAATATCCCCCGACATTGATATACTTGGTGTACAACTGTGCGTTGGGCGTTTTGATTTGAACTTTATATCCATGAAGTCCTCTTTTCTCCACTATGTGTCAGTTCTGTTGACTCAAGGTTTGTTATTTCTATTTTCTTGTAGAGATGAGCATGTCGTAATTGTAGTTCTCAACTGTAAAAGGCTGGAAAGATGTCTTTAACCACCTCGTAGGTCCTTGCTTCGACTTAGTGCAAGAGGAATATTATCGAAAAAAGAAACTTAAAATTTGTAGTACGTAGATGTCGCACATAACCCAACTGAAGAGTGGATGTGTGTAGCTCTTCTACATAATCATATGTGGGGAACCATTTTTAAGTGATGCATGGTCTGCATTAAATGTTTTTGTTAAATTATGTTGATACTTTCATCTTTACATTTATGAATATGGATCTCAAGCGTACATGATTTCATTGCATTATACTAGCTTTCATGTTGAGGTTTACATGTACCAATAACCTATGTTGTGTACGTGGTCCCTACAAACTGGCTTACTGTATCCAACACAGATACTATACAGGCAGATAGATAGATAGATAGATAGATAGATAGATAGATAGATAGATAGATAGATAGATCAAAAGTATTGCAACATACACTATAACGCATGCATTTTGAGTTGAACGGGTCTTTCTATAATGACGTCCTCATGAAGTTTATAATTGTAAAATAGCAAATTATTTGAAAACAAATCAATGAGCAATCTTTCTCCTTTGTTCTCCAGGGCGGAGAAATTATCAAATGTATGCAGGCGCACCGTCGGCAGAGGGACTGGAACATAATTTGTTTTCGCCTCCCTGTAGGGGTGGGGTGTTAATTCACACTATCATCATAATTCGGTTTCATATTTATCGTTAAATGGTTTTATGGTTTGGAAAGACTTCCGACAAATAAAAAAATGTCAATGTGTTCCTATGACGCGGTCTCAGAAAGGAGACACCACCCCGCGAAGACGAAAGCGCCTCCAGTATCTTCATATGACAGTGGTGAGGAGGAAAAGGCTACTTATTATAGTTGATGGCTTTCTCTCCACATCATTATATCCAATGCACTGAAAAGTCGCATGACAAGATTGCAATGAAATAAATATTGGTGTAACACCAAACAGAATCGTAAGGTACCCGA
>JZLH01S0340044.1:39449-51126 GCA_001188425.1 Eucidaris tribuloides
TTACAGGAGTAAGGGACATGTACTGGATATATAAAGTATAATTTATACCATGCAGGGGGATTGAAATCAAATTGAAACTGAAATGTTATAAAAACTTACTGCACCCCTTAAAAATCCTTGTGTAAGTTCTTTTTTTAATCAATCAATGAACATTTTGTTAAAATCAAATAATCTACAGTAATCAGAGACCCATTTCTTTTTGAGGGGAGAGATTAAAATAAATTATAAATTGAGAATTAAATCAGTTGATTTCAATTATCAACCTGAATACAGGCAGGTAATAGTAAATATTTTGATGAAAATTATACACCAAGTGTCATCCAGTCAACAACAGGTCTGTAGTTAGTAGTGTACTTTCACTTGATACAATAGACTAATTGCCTTCAAAGAATGCATTCCTCTACACTTCACATTCTGAGGTTTGTGGATTTCGTGTATGCCCAAAGTGGAGAAGGTACCATAATTTTCTGACCCTCAGCAATATCAGGGATTTAGTTCATGACTGCAAATGATAATATTCTTGACAATAAATTACAAATATTTTGGACTAATAATTGCATAACAAATCAGGTAAAGTATACAGTATTTTACTCTTCAGTTTGTGTTTCATAGACTTTTGTCACTGATATCTCATTACATTAAAAAAAAAAAATCTGGTCCCAAAGTTGATTTTTTTCTGTATTTTATTATTTTTGCAACCCACAACAAAATTTCAAAATAAAGTAACTTTCTTGCTCCCAAGAAGTGTGTTATAACAAAAGTCTAGTGTGCTTTTCTTAATATCAGGCAAGCATTATGAACATTTTCTGTTTCTGTTTCCGTTGCATATACCAGAATTAACTGTACTGCACCAACGTTTTAATTTAAATAATTACTATGGTCGTATAAATGGGGTATGGGAAGAGAGATGTTTCACGTTTGATGTCTCTGCTTGAAGACTGCAGTCACTACTCACTTCACTGGAGGAAGATAACTGTTTCCTCCATATGGACTAGGAGGTTCCATTCTGCTGTTGCCCTGTGGAAGGAGTGCTTGTACACGTCTTTCTCAGTACCGTCCCTTTGCATTCTTTCACTGTTTTGGCACGGGTAATGTCCATATTAATTGGAGAAGGCGCCGCGCCGGCAACTAACAGGCATAAGTTAAGAAAACATTTGAGTTCTTGCCAACCAATCAGATCGCACATACACATTGCTGAAACTGACCAAGCATGACCGATGCATGCCACCCGACGTGTGTTCGTCACGCCGTAGTTATGTACATGTATGCACTGTTTGAATCGATAAGCTCCTCCCCTCATGACTGTTTCTGCAAGTTTTATCTTAAGATAAGGCTTGCAAAGACATAAAATAAACACAAATTAACTAATTTATAGGGCCTTGCTGAGTGTGAGTGTCACACAGTAGCCCTTATTTAGGTTGTCTTTATCACCATATACCATAATTCCCACAATACTCTCAATGCCTCTTTATTTCTTAACTTATGCCTGTTAGCTGCTGGCGCCTTCTCCCTTTAATATCAGCTCTTGCTCTCACCAATCATGCCAATTATAAAATCAAAACAAGTTTTGCTATATCTGATGTTGATTTATCATTCATGACATTGATCAAGTATAAACAGGAGCAATCATTAATGTTCCACCTTTCATCAACAGCACACAAATAGAACATTCATGACTTTAAAATTAAATTGCAAAATTATTTCATTGATACTTTATCTTTTCATTAATCTGTATACAACTGACAGCATTTACACGGTTTTCTTGGACTTTGCACTCCCATTTACAACCTGTATGCATACAATGTAGAGGCAAAAGAGT
Source organism: Eucidaris tribuloides (assembly GCA_001188425.1). Taxonomy (NCBI): domain Eukaryota; kingdom Metazoa; phylum Echinodermata; class Echinoidea; order Cidaroida; family Cidaridae; genus Eucidaris; species Eucidaris tribuloides. The sequence continues at coordinate 41,269 of JZLH01S0340044.1, forward strand.
TGAGACAATTACATTTACATTCATTTATATTTTCATATTCCTGAGTTTTTTATCTAGTGGATGTTCACCATTTATCTCACAGACCAATAAATTTCAAAATGAGATAGTATTCTCAAGTGCGTTACCAGTACCACCACATTGAAAAAATAATCTTTTAAGTTTTGGGTGTTTTTTTTTAAATCAAGATGTATTTATGCTTAATTGCAAGGTCAACAATTTCTGTTGTGAATGTGATTAATTTTAACTACAAGAATTACATGTAAGTCTTTTACTAAACTAAAATATTTTAAGTTTACAACTTATTTAACAAATAAATACATTTTCTTTTGCAATCAATTGTTACAAATGGGATATTTCAAATAAAAACAAAATATGAAATTGAAAATGTTTATTTGTTGTCATCTTGCATCAATAATGAAATAAATGCAAGATCTGCAGTAACATCCCTAACAAGAGTATGACAACCAATGAAAACATTCTAAATTGGTTTATTCAGTTGCATCCTGGCGGCCAAAAGATAAACACAATGTCAATGTTCCAAAGACCAAACTTGTTTGTTTACAATTCCATTGATTGCTGAATTGTAACGTTAGATAGAATCTCGAATAAACTTCATAATGCAAAATAGTGAATAGTAAGTAAATAAGCAGTTAAAATCACACAACGCATCGAGAAAATCACAAAACCGTAGGCGCAGACTGCACGAACTTCCACACCAACAACACGCATCGCCAGGGGCTTCTCACGGCCACTCAGATAAGCCGCGAGCGTCCCGTTGGTGTTCGGAAGAAGTCCATACAGATTACAATGGTGGTGAATGCAAGGCCGTGCACGCACAAACAAGCACCCAGCGCGCCCAAATACAAATCCACGACAACTCATGAACGTAATCATCGCATCAGGTATGTTTTGTATACATTTGTAAGTCACAGTGATTTTCCACTTTTTACAACATTTCACAGCTCTAAAATAATTCTAAAATGATTTACAAAATACATTTTGCAAATTAGTAATGGAATTATGTTTTGGTACATCTCGTCATGTTGATAAGATCAGAGCAAATAACTGTCAAAATATGTCAACAAGTTGGACAGCGATTCGGGCCATAACAAACATGGCGTCAATAACGCATTCAGTGCATGATCAATAAGCAACTCCTTGGTGATGTTATCGTGATACTTACTCGTCCCTTTCTTCACAAAGGCCCGTTGTTTCGTCATACTTGGAACAATAGATATCAGGACTATAATTAAAGGTTCCATCACGTTTACGAATTGGTCTACGTCTTCGTTGATTCAGAAAATGCCAGTGAAAACAGGTGAACGGCCGATGATTTGGGCACTTGTGTTGTAGAAAATCTTGGCATTGTTGGGTGCGAAACTCCTTCAAGTATCTGCGAAAAATAAGCACACGAAATTGTAAGAAACGTTATCAACAATCATATCAAATCAAACTCGAAGCTCAGATGAAATCGCTGAAAGTTGTCTGCATGACTCACGTGTAATGAAAAGGTTTTTCTGGCTGAGCAGAAACGACCTGGTTAGCCGAGGGCTTTTGCTGCTCGGACGGCATTTTGATTGCGCTATCGTCGATTGTACGAGCGCGAGCGCGAGCCCGCGCGAAAGGCTGTTCTTGCATAGCCAATCAGCAACGCTGTGACGTCAAGATTCTGATGGTGAATGAAGTCACGTGATCAGGGGTTCCCCATGACGTCATAAGTAGTTGGCAAAACAGCTGAGCGGCAGACACGTGCCTTTGTTTACGATCAGCAAACCCTTTGATTTCCAGAATTAATGCTCATTAATTGGATGTCCAGAAAATGTCAAAGTGTGATTTTAACTTTAACCTCTCTTGGATATAGAATTTACATTTCTGAACAAAAATTAATGACCTGGCTTCTTCACGTACAATAATTTGTGTAGCTTCAGCGCCATGCGCCAGCTATTGCCTACGTGCCAAAACACATGTGCATGCATTTCAAAGCTGAAGGGCCATTATGACAATTTCTGTACAGTCCCAGGTTGCGGTGCAGGGGCGCATCGGGGGTGCATGCGACGAAATCTTGAAGTGTCCACGCCTTTGTGCCACGCCCCTCTTTCTTACGTGATTTTCGAAGATGGTAATTTCATAACATCGACAGTGGGCATGCTAAATGTGGGTCGAAGAGACTGTTTGTCATTATGTAAATTAATGCAATTATACATAACTTCTAACAATGCTGACAACCTTCAGTGGTATACATGTAGCTCTCCCGACATTTGGGTAAAGCTTGTCTTACACTTGTTCAGATTAAACAAGAAATACAGAAAACCCGTTATTTTCAAATAAAAATTAACATTGCAAAGCATACAGAAGCACAAAGCAAAATACACCAGATGCATAGCCATAGCATTGCTCGATAATACAGGTCTATTATTTTGAATATGTTATGAAAGTGGTGTAAGGTGTAGATTACATGCTGCCTTGGGTACATAAATTATTTTGTGTATAATAATGCAAAAACTTTTCATGTATTAATTTTCAAATGCATATTCTTGTATGAAAACTTCTTATGCACAAACGTAGGACACATAACTAATATATGTTTTATTTTTATATTCCTTTACGATTTCCTTGTTGGATAACTTTTTGACACAATGTATTTATCTATATGTTTATTAATTATTTATTCATGTATTTATTTATTTATTTATTTATCTATTTATTTATTTATTCATTCATTCACTTTTTATGTATTCTATTCTTTATATATTTATTTTTGTTGGGGGGGGGCAGGCATTGCCACTTTTCCTGCATGAACTTACAATTGTAATTTGTATGCATGAACCCAGGGTATGGAATATGTGTTCCTGATCTTCCTACAATGACCGTTCATACATTATGCAATCTTTCTTTTTTTAAGAAATGTATTAAAAGCACTTAGAAAAGAATTCGTGAAAAGTTTGAGTCAAAATTTTAAATAAAAAAACATATTCACTAAATATATAAAAAAAATAACGTTTAGGCTTGCCTTATGTACATTTACAAGTTTACGGGGAAAAAACAACGCGTGAAATACCATTAATTAGAAGTTCAGGCATTTAAAAAAATGACGAATTAAAGATTACTAGTACGCATAAAAGTCAAGCAATTGAGTGCCATAATGCGTCTGTCTGGTGACCATGCGCGCAATGGACCGGATGTAGGTACCTGGATACGCGCCCGCGCGTGCCCAGACATTGAAAAGGCAGTCGATCACCCACGCAGGAAATGTAAAAATTCCGAACCCCGCGTGCACGTGCAAGAGAGGTCAGTCTGGGAATTCTTGGCTTGGGCTCAGGCTAAAACCCTGTAAGAAATTAGCCTGCCCGTGCGTTTTTTGCACTAATTCTGTACTTGTACTAGTAGTACTAGTTAGAAAGTGGTTGGATCTGAAGCCTTGAAGGAGTTTAAATTACAAAAATATGCCTGTAACACGCCGTGGGCGACTATCTGACCGATCCGATTTTCGTCAACGTATCCGCAGGGAGCAACGCGCCAGCAATGGACGGGTGCTCGGCGCGGGTCCACTCGGTGGAGGTGCTAGCTCGATAACAGCATCTGCAGCACGTGGGTCGTCGGGAGGTAATGGTAACGGATCCATGGCAACGTTGCCCGCCGGAGCGTCGGGTACGCGCCCAGCAGTTGCCGACGGGGGCGATCTCAACGCCCTTTGTGGCTATGAAGCCCATTTTGAACGTGTGCTAGACAAGAAGTACGTGTGTCCGGTCTGCCTTGCGGCCCTTCGAGATCCAGTGCAAACAAAGTGTGGACATAGATTTTGTAAAGGTTGTCTGAGTCGTGCTAGTGGGTAAATTGTTATGAAAATTATGGTCTTATTTATATTTATTTACTTATTTGTGTATTTATGTATTGATGTTTTAAAAATTGTTAATTTGATAATAATTTATACCTAAATCTGATTTATTTTATTTTTATTTATTTATGACTTATGTAGACTTTTACTAGTAGTTTTCTTGACCATCATTTGTTTCTGTTAAAAAACGACTTGGCCAACAAAATTTTTAATGCTTCCTCAAACGTTGCCTGAGGCATGATGTAATTTCAGGTTGCCTGTACATCCATTCTCGTTGCCACGATCGGATTTTGATGTAACTAGGGCTAATGCACGTATCAATTGTAAGACGCACCCCTCGACCCCCGGGAATGGTGCGTCACTTGTCTCATGTGAGTCAGATTTTCATATACCATGACGCACCTGTGTGTCTTGACTATGACGGACCATTTTCTTACAATGACTGTGCCTAGGCCTATAAACGTATACAAACTGACGCATCCCGTTCACCATGCTGTGACGGACCAAACGCTTCCATGACGGTACCCTGCGTCATTATTTGTTGGTAAATGACCCACCCATGACGCACCATTCCCGGGGGTTAAGGGGTGCTTCTTACAATTGATAGGTGTATAAGTATGAGGCAACAATGAACTGATTTTTGGAGTTGAAAGGTCAAATGGTCACAGGACCTAAAACATGTCTGATTTGGACTCCTTACCACAATAACTTGAGAACGGCCGGTTGGAGTTTGACATGGGTGAAGTATGTATTACATGAGGGACCAATCAATGATTTGTATAGAATTTGGAGTTTGGAGTTAAAAGGGCAAAGGTTCAGAGGCCTCATGTCTGATTCAGGCTAGTTACTGTGTCATTACACACTCAAGAATGATGCTGAATAGGAACTTCTTTTTACTAGCTCAGTACGCTTGGATTTGTGATAAATAATGGCAAAGTGGTCAGCGGAAAGCCATTTTCCATTGTGAAGGCTTGGAATGCATGGGCCAGATGTTTTTATTTTAATCCACCCCCCCCCCCACCCCCCAATCCCCAATTTGGGATGGCTTTTATCCACATTCCACTGGAAAGAAATTTTTTGACTACCGGTAGCCCGGAGATATTTTTAAGTTTGAGGAAATTTGTTTTAAAGATGCTATATAACACTGTGGAAGACCCGTTTAAAAAATTGTCAAACTTTGCTGTCTGACATATCTGACAGTGTTTGAATGGACAAATAAACACAGTAGAACACAAAAGTTTGGACAGTTATGCTGTCACTAGTACAATATGTGCTGATACAAATGGCACATTAATTTATTCTCGGGCAATAGGAAATTCTGCAACACAGCAATCTATGGGGGAAAGCTGGAATGGTCTCTCAATGATTTTCACTTTCTTTAAGCACTTAAAGGCAAGGTTCACCCCGACATCAAGTTGGTTTTAATAAAAGCAGAACAACGAGAGAAACAAATTAATGAAAGTTTGGCGAAAATCCGCCAAAGAATAACAGAGTTATGAGATGTCAAAGTTTTAAATTTGTGACGTCACATGCGAGCAGCTCCCCATATGTCATGTAATATAAATTCCATAAAAGTGTAGTTTTGTCATAAATTTGAAAATGATTACCTGTGCATTCAATACAGTATGTTATCAGAAACATTATTTCGCACATCCTTCTTTGAAAAAACCCCATTCAATTATCATGAACCATTCAAAAATGACAATTTATGGCATTTATATTACATGACATATGGGGAGCTGCTCGCATGTGACGTCACAAATTTAAAATTTAAAACCTCATAACTCTGTTATTCTTTGGCGGATTTTCGCCAAACTTTCATTAATTTGTTTTTTCTCATTGTTCTGCTTTTATGAAAACCAACTCGATGTCACGGTGAACCTTGCCTTTAATGTTCGTTTTAAACTGCAATTTTTTCAGGGCTCCATTTTTAGACCATATCAGAGACACTGGTAGCATGAGGAATCATGTAGCTCAGATTTTTTAAACTGCAAACATTGTTATACAGTGTCTTTAAAGTAATATGTTGAATATTTTGTTTATTCCAAATATTCATGTAGAGGATGCATTTGTACTGATTTGTGAGATGGGGGTGTGGGCGTAGCTACTGGAGGGCCTGGGGGCATTTGCCCCCAGGTGCCCCCCACAAAAATTATGACCAGTAAAAATTTTGGACCTGGGATTTGAAAAAAAAAATTTCTTCACTAACCCCCCGCGACTGGCGTGACCGGGAAAAATTATGGACTTAGGATTTGGTGCCCCCCCCTACAAAATGTCAAGGCCCACCCCCCCAGTTCACCCCTGCTGAAAAAATCCTAGCTATGCCACTGGATGGGGGAGGGGGTAGGAGGAGGCAGGGACCCATACAAGTAATACACCTATCAATTGTAAAACGCACCCCTCAACCCCCGGGAATGGTGCGTCATGGGTGGGTCATTTACCAACAAATATCGTAATGACGCAGGGTACCGTCATGGAAGCATTTGGTCCGTCACAGCATGGTGAATGGGGTGCGTCAGTTTGTATACGTTTAAATAGGCCTAGGCACAGTCATTGTAAGAAAATGGTCCGTCATAGTCGAAACACACAGGTGCGTCATGGTATATCAAAATCTGACTCACGTTTGACAAGTGACGCACCATTCCCGGGGGTCGAGGGGTGCGTCTTACAAGATGGAGGGTGTGCTTCAATAAAAGTTATGTGCTAAGGCAGAGGTTTGTTTCCAAGAAAAGCACACTTATGTTTTAATAATTGTTTCTATTCAAAATAAAAATGTTTTTAACATATTGTTCATATGGGGAAATGAAGAAACAATTTGGATTTATTCATCTAAAGGCATTGTATAACAATGTTTCCAGTTTTAAAAGATCTGAGCTACATGATTCCCCATGCTACCAGTGTCTCTGATACGGACTAAAAATGAAGCCCTGGAAAAAATTGCAGTTTAAAACAATGGTTAAGTGCTTTGAAAAAGTGAAAATCATTGAGAGACCATTCCAGTTTTCCCTCATAGACTGCTGTGTTGCAAGATTTCCTATCGGCCGAGATAAAATTAATGTGGCAATTTGTATCTAAACATATTTTACTAGTGACAGCATAACTGTTCAAACTTTTGTGTTTTAGGGTGTTTGTCCATTCAAACACTGTCAGATATATGTCAATTAGCAAAGTTGAACAATTTTTTTAACAGGTCTTCCACAGTGTTATATAGTGTTTTTAAGCTGAAATCATACATCCTATTCATTCAGAAGTGCAATTTTAGAGACAGTGATTTTCCGTTTCAAAAAATGGTCTTTTCCATTTCTGAAAACCTGTAATTCCTTTTCAACTTGATCTAAAAATGGAAATTCTATTTTGTCATAGAAAATGTACACAGCAAAAACATGAATTCTATGAATTTTCACATGAAAAGTAAAGATTTGGGATCTGGTGTTGGTGTTGTAGCATCAACACCAACTTAAACACCAAACTTGAAGTCGGGCCTTGTGTTGAGGTTGACTTTGAAAACTAATCAGCCACTTTCTGTAGTCGTGGTTGGAGCCAGTGTTGAACACTGTGATTGGTTTTAGTGATAGACATGTAATTTCCCCTACACAGGAATGGCAAACTGTGGTACAGTATAGGTTAAATATGATTTAGTGTGCACGCTGTGTAGTACCCTGCATACTTTTAGCTGACAGTGACATACTGACTGCTTTTGAAATATTTATTTATCTTTCCAGGTCTGGCAACACCGCCAAGTGCCCTCTCGATAAATTATGGTTCGATGTCAGGAGTGAGGTGAGTTCCAGGGGACCTAATCACAGAGATAAGAGAACATTGGAGCATTGACATTTGTGTATGAAACCTTTAGCAAATAATGTGATTTTAATATCAGAAAATGCAGCTTAGCATGTACCTGTATGTAGATTCATGAAATTGTTCTATTATGACCCCCTGGGGAAGACTCCGACCTGAAAACCAGTGTTGGAGGACTCGAGGCCGATTTTTCCAGTCCCCGGCCTCGGCCTCGTAATCCCGTGACTCGGACTCGTCCTCGGCCTCGTAACATGCGGCCTCGGTGACTTGGATCAAGGCCGCAAGATTTTATAAAATCTGGTAAATCCAAGAATAAGCCCCATCTTATTTGTTTGGACATGCATTTTGAAGTATTTTCAACTAACATTCCATAAAGAATTGTGGAAATCCCAAAATAAAACAAAGCTACGTAAATTCACTTTGAACACAATCCACCCTCCCTGAATAAGTCTCACGCAATTTTTCATGCATGTGGATCAATGTTTCTCCATGATTTCGCTGGTCTATTGCTGTAACAAGACCGGCACTATGAAAGTCGATACACATTTATAAGCTCAATGTTCTGATAACATTTAGTCAATTACATCAAATATTGTTTCTTCAAAGCAGTCAGCAAATTTTGCTTTACTTTGTTAGATTTTTTCTCAAATTGATAAACGTCAGTAATTGGTTGATTTGAATGAATGGTTGATTGGTTGAATGACTGTGTTTAATTGTTTGTAGGGTTTTAAAGTAAACTATGCCCTAATAGTAATATATTACATTATTTTGTAAGTTAATGACTCGGACTCGGACTCGGCCTCGGAGAGTGGTGACTCGGACTTGGCCTCGGCCTCGGACAATAGTGACTCGGCCTCAGACTCAGAAAGTAGTGACTCGGATTCGGTCTTGGCCTCGGAAGGTGGTGACTCGACTACAACACTGCTGAAAACTCCCCTTTACGGACAACTCTCCTGGAGGACACCTCCCCCAGAGGAGCACTCCTACAAAAAATGCTTCTATTCTTGTATTTTTCTTGGCAGATTTGGATTCTGATTGTTTTATCTGATAGGGCTGGGTAAGGGTTCCAAATCTTGTACAAAGAATTTTGAATATTAGTAATTGTGCTAATTTATACAAATTTATTCAAAATCAATGAAAAATGACAAAAATGCCAGTTCTCCTTTATTTTTTTGACAGTTCCTGATTCTGATTGCTCGCAAACACATGAAGCTTGGTCAGGCCATCTTCACTTTTACACAAAATTTTGAAATTCATTAAATCATGCTAATTTGTGCAATTCACTAAAATTTACCAAAAAATGTGACTTTATTTCTTTGTGATTTTTTTTATTTTGTTTGTTTATGTGGTAGGGATTGGTGGGGGCTTTTGAGTTGCCACACTAAATGTTGAAATCAGGGTTGGCATATTTCCCACTTTTTGTCATATTTCCCGGACACTGTCCAATATAAAATTGCCTTCTCATGTACAAAGTCAATGGGAGAAATTTATATTTCCCGGTCGATTGGGTGGGAAATAAGATTCCGACCGGGAAATATGCCAACCCTGGTTGAAATTCATTAATAATGCTAATTTATGTAATTTTTTTTCAAAATCGAAAAATGACAAAAAAGTCTGAAATGACATGTTTTGAAATGCATTCTGTGTAAAGACTAAAGAGATGCAGGCGAGACATAAATGCATAGCATAATATTCTTGTTTTAAGTTTTCCAACCTAACAATTTTGATACCATCATGATTTGCAGGTATTTGAAGATGTGGCAATGAAGAGAGAGGTACTTTCCCTCTGTTGTATGTGCTCTAATGGGGACAATGGCTGCGATTGGAAAGGAGAACTTAGAGAATTAGAGGTATGTGTTCTACCACACCCTCTGTATCTGTGTCACTCTCGCCCCCCCCCCCCCCACCGTTTACCTTTTGGCTACACTCACTACAGGAACCAGATTTGTTATTCCTGCTAAAGGTGAAAAGTCCAGAAATGGTAAAAAAGAGAGAACCCTGTCTTCATGTGCGTGTATGGCCGTGTCAAAAAGTAAAAATGCTCCAAATAACTTCTTATTAACGGTACTATATGTTTCAGGTCATTTGGAGCATTTTAGTGCGCACGCATACGCGCGCGTTTTTTTGGGCGCACCCCTTTCCCGACCGAAAAACATATTTTTTTCGATGGATTTAGATGTCTGACTGAATTCTACATCGTTCAGAACACTTTCCCGACCCAAAAT
>JZLH01S0340122.1:11826-19326 GCA_001188425.1 Eucidaris tribuloides
CATACTACTACTACTACTGCTACTACTACTACTACTACTACTACTACTACTACTACTACTACTACTACTACTACTACTACTACTACCACCACCACTACTACTACTACTACCACTACTACTACTACTACTACTACTACTACTACTACTACTACTACTACTACTACTACTACTATACAGTAGGCCTATACGGCCCCTTGTACAAAAGTCAAAACATTGTTCATTTAAGATTACGAAGTTTCATTTTCTTCGAACCAAGTGCAACAAAAACTAATTTTACGACTAACGAAATATGCTATTTTATAACCATCCCCCTTCTACCCCCCCCCCCCCGCACCCACAATCGCTCCCTTGCTGTTTTGGTATGTCATCAATGAAACTTACATCAATTAAGTAGGGGCTATTTTTACGTGAAGCGTCCAATATCAGTTAACTGGTTAAAGCCAACAAATATTCATTGAGCGTATATTAATATACATTGGATAGATTCTATTCGACATGATGAAAAAAAAATGATGAATTAAAATTACCAAAATACTCATGCATGCTTCCGGAACCTTACCTCGCCGAAAAAGGCTGCAGTTACTGCTGCGCATCTCCGGTGCGTCCCCACCCCCCCCCTTCCCCATGTCCTGTCAACGTGTAAGATGTCATCTCTCCATCCCCGGGCCCCATTCATATTCTCTTCGTCTGTCATGTCTGTGTTTTATTTTTCTATATCATTTTCTCGATTCGCCACGAATATCACTCAAGTGACGAATCCTTTTAATTTTGACAATAAATTTAAAAAAAGCGAAGCGACATCACATTTCCCACTGTTTATCAGCTTACTTGCTACTATTCAAGTTTACATGTGTGTTGTAGTTGCTTTTTATTAATGGCATTGGAACTTTTCCGTGTTTTTTTTTCCTTCAATCTATTTCAAAGTTAAAGCAGGTAAAACCACCCATTACTGAAAGATCGTTGGAAGTGGCGTGAGAAAGACGTAACAATGGCAATTTTATGAAGTTGCATTCATCTATTGCAACCTAACCTCATAAAATATTGTAATATAGATTCTTCAAGTTTTATCATTAACACTTCTATCTATATCTTCAAGGTTTATAGCCTGATCCGGTGGTGTTTGTTCGAAGAATATGGCAAACATAAAACAAGGCGTGCCGAAAATTTAAGACCGTAACCGCACACTATCGGTGCAATCATGAATTAAACTACTTGACTACGATAGCATAAAATAATGATATCATAATATGCTAGGAATCTGATCAAAGTGTCCGGAATTATATATTCGCTTTTGTTATTTTATTTGTTGACATTGTAACCAAGTTACTGTCAACTCTAAGAGTGAATCAGACCCCGCGATACCACTGTTTAAAGACATCATATAACAATGTTTCCAGTTTTAAAAAATATCTGAGCTACATGATTTTCCATGCTTCCCGTGTCTATGTTAAGGTCTAATAATGAAGCCCTACCAAAAAAATGCAGTTCAAAACGATCATTATGTGGTTTTAAAAATGAAAATTAATAAGCGATCATTCCAGTCCCTCCCCCCCCCCTCCCAGAGAGTGCTGTGCTATGTTTTTGTCAGCTGACAATAATTCACGTGCCGATTTTATTTGTACACAGTTTACGAGTGACAACATAACTCTCTAAAGTTTTTCGTGTTTTGGGGTGTTTATTTGTCCATTCAAACACTGTAAGATACGTCAGATAGCAAAGTTTGCCAAATTTAATGTGCCTTTCACAATTATGATGTCTTTAACACACGAAACTACTGGTCTTTTTGTGACTTATATTGTCACCATATCCCACGCACTTTTCCGATGATAGCTAGCTTTTCTAGAACACCGTGAATTTGTCGAATTTTCTCGCTATGTCGTAATACTTAGACACCAAGAACAATGCATATGAAGGCCACAACACAAATCGGCAGCACACCTTTCAAAGTAGGTAATAAATAACATATTATATGCTTTCAACCAATATCCGTGATCGTGATCCGTTATCAATCAACAATCGCGCCAGTAATTATTGACATCTATCGATACCGGTTCAGGTTTTGGGCGATGCGGATAGACACCCCTTCGTATCTACCGAGATTTGCAGATTATTCAATTACAAGAGTCATATTATGGTTCATTGTGCTCTACACGCAATCCAAATCCGCATGTTGAAAAACCCACTGAAGTCTCATCAGGAGAGTCGCGACACTATACCAAGTTAAAAAAAATACATATTAAAATAATCTTGAAAGGATGTCTGCGATTGATTTGATATTGACTAAAGGCACTATTAAACAATGTGTCAGCGTTGAAATTCTGAGCTACATGACCATCTAGCACTAAGCGTCTCTGATAAAGTCTCAGATGCCCTGAAAAAACAAAAAATTGCAGTCAAAACATTCATAAAGGTGGTTTTTTATTGAAAAATCTATAAGCAACCATTCATGTTTCCCCACACATGGCATTGTTTTATGCGCTGATATTTGCCTGTTCATAATTTTGCTAGTGACAGCATAACTGTCTTACGTTTTATGTTCAGATTATATTAGATTTTGTCCATTCAAACACTTTCATGTAGATGTCAAAGCTTGATATTTTTTTCATTGGGCTTCCACAATATGAAATGGTGTCTTTAAAGTATTTGAAAAATAAAAGTTTCTAAGTTTCGACTGACAAAATATACCTCATCATCAATCTATAATAATAAATAATAAAACAACTTGGTAACAGTAAAACTCGAACTAGGGACCTTGCAGTCTGTCGTCAAATTCTCTATCGACTGATATAGCTGGCATTTACTACATGTTGTATGTAGTGCGTCAGGGTGCGTGACATTAATACCACAATGTAAGTGCGCCCTTTGAAAAAAAAAAATGTTTGTAGAAAAAAAAGAATTTTTCTCCCAGGAGGGGTTGATTCTGGCCTTAGCAGTTATTACAGTACCCTCATTATGGTGGCGAGCAGCAAAGCAGATTAAAAAGTCTTGCTGAAGGATACCAATGCCGAGCAGTGGACTCGAACTCGAGATCTCTACAGCACGCTCCTTACCAATTGTGCCTTCGCACCTCTGTTGTTCAATTTTACATATTCTGTGAATCTGTAAATCAGATAAAATTTAAGCGGTTCCATTCTAAAACACCCAAAAATCCCTAAAAAAAACAAATACAATGTTTGTTTTATTATAAAAAAAAAATCCTGGAAGTCACTTTTTTCTCTGAAATGGTAACATTTCATCGGTGCATTGCCGTGTTCATTTTGTCGTCTTTCAATGTAAGCGACTGTGTGTTACAGATAAGAAATTGCTATTTACACAACCTTTGTAAAAAAAATTAACAATAGTTGTATGGATAGTACTAACAGCGTTGTGTTATTTTTTACGCAGCCAGTTTAATCACGACCCATCTTGTCACCTTATCTTAGGTGATCCAACTGTCACATGTTTGAATGACAATAGAGAGAAAAAATCTATATTTTACATTTCTATATCCGTTAGCTTTGTCTCATTGGGACTACATTAAAATTCTTCTGAAATTTTTAATCAATGATATATATTCCCCCTGAGTATGCATGTGTATGTTTGCTTGAGTAATATGAACCATTCTAAGAATTTCATGTTAATTTGGAGCTGCTATCTTCCGTTCTTTCTCTCCTTGATCAATTTCTTTCCTATATAAAGGAATGGTAAAGTTTGGCTAATTCTGTCGATTGTTTCGTTTCCTGTCAAATTGTTTCTCCCTGTGTTTAACTCCCATTTTTGTTTCATATACAATCGTCACATAACACTGCTGCTCAAACAGTTTTAATTCTATGTGCGTTTCCACAATCAGGACCGTCACTACAGAGGTGGGGTGTAAACCCCCCCCCCCCCCAAACAAACAAACGCAAAGTCGGTAAAATAGAGGAAAGGTGAGAAAGAATGGGCAAGAAAAAATATGGAAACAAGAGAAAGAGATCAAAAATAAGGAGAAGAAACCAAGAAAGAAAGAAACAGAGGGAAATTAAAAACCCCAAAATTAAGGAAAAGGATGAAAGAAAATGAAAACGGAAAGAAAGGAAGGAAAGAAAGATTGAAAGAGGGTGGGAAGAAAACCAAATAGATAAAGAATAGAATGAAAGACAAAAGGAAAAAGAAAGAGGAGAAAGAAGGAAAGCAAGAAAGAAAAAAGATAAAAAGAAAGGGAAGAGAAAAAAATGAAAAGAAACAAGAAACAATAAGGAAGGAAATCTAGGAATGTGAAGAAGGGATGAATTCAACAAATTAGAATTCTGTATGTACTTAGCAATATTTCCCCACACATTAATGTAGATTTAGTGAATCAAGAACATTATTTTTTGGGGGGCGGATCCAACCATGAACGTGTGAGCAAATTGAGTTAATCCCTTTAAAGAATATGATTTTTTCCAATCTTTCGCCCTCTGTAGATAATAATTCTGCTTAAGTCAGTGATCTCAAAGAAGAACAACTCTCCCGCAATGTTGTAAATAAATTTTTACTAATGTTCATTATGAAAAATGAACATCAAAGTCTCCTTGGTTCTCAGACTTATAAAGGCTCATATGAGTCTGCATGCCTTTTACAAATTAATATGACAGTTGGTTGAAAATAAAGTTTTATTGTTTGCTTAATGACTGAATTAATGTTTTTGACAGGAAAGGTTATCATAATTAAATATGCAAGAATATATCATTTTTTCCAAATTGCTTTTAAGAAGCATCAAGTTTGAATGATAACGAAGCGTTTCGATCTGTAACTCATCAGAACAACATCCACCTTTAGAAAGCAAAACATAAGATTAATGATAATGAACAGTACGATTACAAACTTGATGACCTTTATTTATTGTTTTCTTGTCGCATCGATTGATCCCATGAACCAATTTTCCACCGGATTGATGGCCCTTTATTTTCTTATTTTGTTCCATTTCTTTTTTATTTTCACATCGATTTACACCATAGAACAGTTTTCTGTCGGAATTGATGACCTTTCTTGGTGGTCGCACCGATATGTTCCATATAGAACCCCCCAACCCCAACCCCTTAAAACAAAATCTTGAGTATGTCAATGTAGATATGTGTTGCTCACTGTACAGATTTTGCTATCGTATACAGTCTGTACATACTGTACGTAACTCCTCAAAAAGTTCAGAATGATTGTGCCATGACTAGAGAGTTAACGATCGATCAAAGTTGAGTTTCCATTTTTTTTTCTGGGTTCATCAAATCACATCAAAATAAATCAAAGTCGCACATAAAAACAATACACTGGTATTTTATCAAAACAAGCGGTGACGATGAATTGTCACAATCATAACGACGAAAGGACCAAAGAAATTTTTGAATTTCTCTTCATTCTATCAAAATTATGGTTGTCTGCATCCCGTAGAACACGTCTTGGCTACTTTACCTTTTCCTATCTTAACAAGATGCACATTTCTGTCGCTTTTTATTTGTTTAGAAGATTTTAGTTGATGTTTTACGTGTGGTATACGTGTGTTCTGACTTAATAATTTAAGAGATGAACGACTAAAAAGAGCTTAACATGTTTGTCATTGTATCTCTTGGTTTATCTGTTTTTGCTGCGATCTCAATCACAGAACGTGTTTTTGATGTACGGTCTATGTCAATATTTAATAGAATAATATGCTGTATTACACTCTGCCCAGGGGCAGTCCACCCATAATAATTCTAATGCAAACTTACCAACAGATCAGATAAAACCGTTCCTCACTCGATCATGTATTTTCTGAGTCAACCTCGTAAAATATACCATAACTTCTTTAAATAGCTAGCCGTTAAAGAGGTACATAATCATTTCCGATAAATTTTTATATTTTGTAAATATGCACAAAAAATATCTGCGACCTAGGTGCGGTAGCGATATAATGCTTGTTAATAATTGTATAAACATAATAATAACGTCTTGTTTACCCAGGGTAGTCTCTTTTGTGAGAAAAACTGTGCCCCCAGAGGGCCCTGCAACTACTATTATTACCCGAGTTTCCACCAGGACCTATTTCACTCCTATAGGTGCGGCCAGCAGCAATGTGGATAAATTTTCTCGCTGAAGGGGGAAAATGTGCTTGGCGGTAATCTAGCCCCATCCTCTCCGTTGTAAATAGACAGATATCAATCCAGTATCCCACTACACCTTCACGTTTATAAATGAAATTTCTGTCGTATATAACACGAGTGCAAATAAATTCTAATCTGTTTAAGGAGGCTAGTTAATGATATATAGGTCAATCAATTCCTATGATAAGGCTTGTTCAAATTCGGAAATAGCTGACCCAAGACCAGCCTTTTCCGGTTTAAATTGACACGCCATTTTCTTGAAATCCGAAACTCTGTTTATTCTGTTTTCTTTCTTGCAATTGAAATCTCATTGTTTCGATTATTTCTGTCACCATCCCGTTTTCTGTACATTTTATTTTTTTCTTTCTTGAAGTCACCATTTTTTGAAATATATACATAGTAATTTTTCTGGTGAAATAACCGTCACGTAAGATTATGTACTGCGCCTCTACTATAGAGCCACTGGTTTTGACATACCAAACGTACCCTCAGAGCCATTTTCACGAAACAATTTCATTACAAAATATTTCTATATACCTTGTTTGTACATTCCAAAAGGAAAGTTGGCAGTTTGTTGTAGTTTATTTCTGGGTAAAAGTATTTCTTTAAATCTTGTATACAATTTATACCTGCTCATTTACTTTTATAACAAAGGACAAATAATGCAATAAAAAACTTTTGAAATGAATTTATGAATATTTCTGTAGTACATGTATAACACAGAGTGCTCTTAAATTCCACTAGTTGACATTAACTTTTAACTGATATTTTGATTTACTCTTTTCTCCCGGGCTATTTTGGTGAGGAAGACTCATTTTAATTAATAATCGTACACTAGGCAGAGGACTAATTTCCCAATCAATTTTACGTAGTATTCTGTTAAAACAAATATCGGGATTATTGGATTAGTGGGATAATTGTTATCAGGTGGGTAAATAAATCTGAAAAAGGCGTAGTACGTAATCAAAAGGACAAACTTAACGGTGAGGGTGTGGTTAGTACCGCCAAATACTGCCTGCTACACCTTGAACCCCATTGATGCAATCTTTCTTCAACTATTTGAGAAGCTATTCTGGTCAACAAAGGAGTGGCTGTGCTGGTATCTTTCGGTTTACCTAGATTGTACATTAACATAAAACGAAGTGTCGACAATGATATGAAGAATATTTGGCCACGTTTAGCTTCGCAAACAGTTTCAATACCCTGTTTCTGATTGTTGTATTTGTCACGTTATTTTGGCCAAGAATGGATTTTTTTTATTTAGCAGACATCACTTTATTGATTCAAAATATACATTTAACAAGAACAGAAATATCACCAGAAATTACAAAATACATAAACATATAAAGAGCGATTAAACAAATCTGGAAAAGTAAATAAATGACCCAGGTCATATCTAGGCGATACTTTAACAACAACAAAAACC
>JZLH01S0340122.1:37394-45201 GCA_001188425.1 Eucidaris tribuloides
TTGTACATAAAATAGTCTTTAATTTAAACATAATATACATACAATAAGGGTGTAGTCGCAATGATACAAAACACATAAGTTGTAAGCCTGAAAATTCTTAATCAGTGGGTTGATGTTCCTCAAGAAGACAGTTTTTAGTGCTCGAGAAAATATTTTCGTAAAGTGATCTTTCTTAAATCCATCAAAAAAAAAATCCAGAATACAAAATTGATTGTTTTCCCAAATTTCTGTAGATAGTTGTAACTTTCAATTCTGTTCGTTTCTCGTTAAATATGGATCATCAAGGAATGAAAAATAATCAAATAAATTTTTGACGTAATTCCTCATCTAATCGAGCTGGGGTAGGGGTCGCCAAGCCTCTCTATGTGTTTCGTGTGTCCTCTCTCCATCACTGTTTTGTAAATTGTGAAATTTCTCTCGGTAGCAGTTCACAGCTAAATTTCATAACTTTGTCCGCCCCAAAATTTGTCTTTTTCATTTCCGCGAGCAGACAAATTGTGGTGGTTGTTGTTGTATCTGCGGTATGGGGTAAGAGCACAGTACAGATGTCATGGAGTTAATCAGATAGAGGGTAGCTGTTGATTGCATTCAATTACACGACAAGATATGAACACAACCAAAAAAAGTAATCCCCCTTCAAAACACCATAACCTTTTAACGAACCTTTTAACTTTTCAAAAATCACTAGAGTCATCTCTTTTGCCAAAACGATGGTAAGTAATGGTATTTTTTTTTTGCTTTATTTATAAAGTGCGCTCTCTCAACCATGACATGGTTATAACTTCTTATGTTTTTACAACATGTAAAGGTACATATTGCTGAAAAAATCCGATTTCAATTCTTCAATAAACTTAATGGATTCTACAATTTCAAACTTCAGGAAGGATGACAATTTATAAATTGAACTGACTGAACCGTAATTAATGTAAAAATGCCAGTGGAGGTGTAAGAGGGTCAAACAACAGATGATTAACATAAATGGCGCTTGACCATTGCCCAGAATCGGAATTTGTCAAAATCCTGCATCATAATCCTCAAAATGACCCTTGTGACTTTTGAAAAGTATTTTTTTTTCCTTTAAGGAGTGCTCACTCGTGCATGAATTGAAGGATCAATCACATTTTCACACAAAAGTTATTCCATGTGTTTAGGAACACTCCTGCCAAAATTATTTTGCTCAAAACTATTTCTTTAAAAAGTTATGGTATTTTGAAAATGGGGGAGGGGTTACTTTCTTGTTGTGTTTATAACACTATTTGATCGTGTCATGTAAAGCAATATGACAACTACTGGTATGATACTATGTAATATGGGTGGTGGGATGCGGTTTTGTGATTCTGTTTCTCGAGCCTGTGATTTCGCGTGGTGTTATATAATATACTGTCTTAGACCAGAGTCCTGGAAGTTTAGGAGTGCAGAGGGCAGCTGAAGGTAATTTTTTTTTTTCAGGGGACGCCAGGTAACCGCAAACTTAGCATAGAAATGTGTTATTTTGATTTTTAGAACAGCAATAACTCCCACCCACGGACTTTGAGTTTTCTGGTAGGTAGAATGACTCGCGGAACTTCTTGCCCCACCACCACACAAAACCTTTGGTTTGGGGAGGTTTAATCGGCATGATCTGTCCAATTATCATAAAATAGTTAAAAATTCTCATACATAACAGAATACAACAACATCAAGTTTGTTTAAACATGAGGGTAGGTCTTTCTACCTCAATGGTTTGAAAAGCTTGTAAGCATTATGTCGTGGTTTCACTAATTTTCAGTCGTCTCACCATTCAGTAATTGAGATGATCAAACACGATTAACGACATAGTAAACAATCATGGGTGATCAAATCAGTACTTCTGGTCTACGACTGAGAGAGACCTGAACATTCGCAGGGGGAGGGGGGGTTGCGTTGAAAATGTTCTATTTCCTTCAAGTGTATTAAAATATGTGTCCAATTGACAAGTGCAATATGACGACCACCCCCCCCCCAAAAAAAAGGGGGTCAACAATGAAAGTATCGTCACGTTCCAAACGCTTTCACAGAAACGATGTTTAAACGCGATGAAACGCAAATCCATCATAGCAAATGCGTGCCTTGCGTTTATTAAAACGAAATTCGTTCCTGGGATCGCGTTTGCACGCGTTCGGAACGTGACGATACTTTCGGTCGCCACTGTATTTTTCATTCCTTGATTAACCGATTTATTAATATTTTGAATTTATTTATTTTATTCACTTATTGATCTATTCATGTGTTTATTCGTTCATTTATTCATTTGTTTATTCATTCATTTTTAAATGCATTTATTCATTACGATGCAATTGCCCCTATCCCCCCCCCCGATTCGTCAATGAATGATACACTTATTTACGGATAAATTTCTCTCTCTTTCTCTTTTCTATCTGTTTGTCTGTTTGCTTGTCTGTCTGTTTGTTTGTCTGTGCGTCTGTCTCTGCAGATACACCACAGCAGCAAGTGACAACCGTTCTAAATCCCTGGATGATTGCCATGGCAATAATGGCGACGGTGATCGTTGCCATGGCGGCCATGATGGTCGTTATTCTGCGCCAGGTGAAGAAGATGGCATCCGTCCGTCGAGAGTGTCCCCGAGAAGAATCCGTTCACCTCCTGGCTTCTGACGAAGAATAAACAACGAACCACAACATCGGAAGACTCGATCCATCTCATAAACGAATCCCCGGGTGAAAAGTCAAGCCAGGTTTTGTAAGCACGGGAGTGCCAAAAAAATCCCCAACCCAGTCCAGCCCCTTCCCAAACAAACTTGTATTTAGCATTGGCCAAAAGTACCCCTAAACAAAAAGATTTCATCAGCGTTTTTTCCTCCAAAAAAATACCCCCAAGCAAGTAATAGCGTCTTCAAAAATAAGTCTAATTAGACCCATATCTCGTTAAAAATGCGTTTAAGAAAGTAGTGCGGAAATTGTAATTGATGCGCCCCTAAACGTGTCACAGTAAAAACACCCACCTTTTTACCGTCGTTTTTCGGGGTGGGGGTTGGCTCGTGATAATTACAAACACTTTGGCTTTTAAAACGCCCCCGCACCCCCCCCCGACAAGACATTGGAACATTTGATCCATCTCAGTCTTAGGGAATGACTTTGAACGTCGTTGGAATTGACATGGAATGTAAATGGGACATTCAACGCTGTTAGTTCGGCGAGGAATTACTGTAGAAGTTGCCAATCATTTAGGGCGATTCCGTGTAGGACATACATGTACCAACCTTTTGATGACACATTTCAGTCACCTCACAATTACCAAATAATGCATGTGTATTTTATCATTTCACTACTTTGAAGAAAGTTATGTATATTAACCTCTAGCTATAGGATGTCTATTTTTTCTAAATCGTGTTGCACGGGACACAGAAATGTACGGATGCGATACAAAACGCATGTATATTCATAAACTATAAATTAAATCATTCCAGGTACCTGATGAATATCATTGCCTCATGTTGTTCCAAACGTTCAACAGTTCATGTCATTTTTATTCTGCAAATTAGGGAAAATATAGTAAAAGGTCCAAATCTTCTTGCGAGGAATTAAAGAATGTTTTGGATTCTGCTAAAAGAGTCATATACAACGATGACTGCCAAACCGCTTAATAACAATGCTGATTATGTTCAATTGAAGTAGTGGAAACGTAATGTTAAAATTCGTTAACTTGACATTGTAACGTTGATCATTCTATGTTCATTTACTAAAAAATGATTACATTATATGGCACGACTGTTAAAGTGCACATTTACAAAGATTACTTAAACTTCATCATACTAAGTACGTCAGTATAAAGTTCTTGTTTTTTTGTACCAGTTGTAATATATTCTTGTCTTTGAAAAGTAGTAAGAAATATATAGACATTTGACCTTCCATAAGAAAAAAAAACTAAACCAATGATTTGACTTTCCTTCAAAGGCAAATTAATTATACATGAAAAAGAATAATTTTCGGAAATGCTCTGATTGAAATCATTACTGACAACCAACTCCATGTGGATATCTCAGAGGCAAGTTTCGTCACATTTTTCTATATCATTTCTGAACTACCGACACGAAAATAGCCAACGTGAAGTTGGATGTCATCAAATATTACGTAACAGTACATTTTTTTCTTGTTTCGAGTTAGATTGGGGACATGATGCAAAACGTCTGTATAATTTTATTTATCATAAACTTGATGTCAAAAACTCGAATAACTCGAATATTTTGTAGATAATCTGACGGTAAATAATTATACTAGGTATTAAATGTTACATAAACCCGAAAGGGGGTATATTTCTGCTGAAAAAAAAATTATTTGTGCAATTGTTGTTTTTGTGTGTGTGTGTATGCGTATGTGTGTGTGTGTGTGTGTGTGTGTGTGTGTGTGTGTGTGTGTGTGTGTGTGTGTGTGTGTGTGTGTGTGTGTGTGTGTGTGTGTGTGTGTGTGTGTGTGTGTGTGTGTGTGTGTGTGTGTGTGTGTGTGTGTGTGTGTGTGTGTGTGTGTGTGTGTGTGTGTGTGTGTGTGTGTGTGTGTGTGTGTGTGTGTGTGTGTGTGCATTATTGTATGTGTACCCTCCCTACTCAAATGTATTACAACATACACTATAACACATGCGTTTTGAGTTGAAGGGGTCTTTCTATTATGATGTCCTAATGAAGTTTATTATTGGAAAATAACAGATTACTTGAAGAAAGATCAGTGAATATAGGCCTAATTTCTCCTTTATTCTCCAACATGGAGAGATTATCAAATGCAGGCACACCCACGACAGAGGTCAGAGGGGCTGGAACATAAAATTTAACATTTCTTCGCCTCCCTATAGGGGTGGGGTGTTAGTCATGTAGCATCGTAATTCGATTTCATATTTGCCGTCAAACGATTTTGATGGTTTGGAAAGATTTCCTACTAACAAAAAAATGCCAGTATGTTCCTCTGATGCTGTCTCAGAAAGAAGACACCACGCCGCGAAGAAGAAAACACCTCTTATTTTCATAAGACAGTGATATAGGAGAATAAGGCTACCAATTCAAGATGATGGTATTCTCTCCACATTATTGTATCCAATGTAATGAAAAGTCGCATGACAGTAAATTTTAGGATGTTTACAATAGTAAACCGTAGAATTCAGAAAGAATAAGAAATTATAACTTGAAGAGGTCTTGTCTAAAATATGGGGCGTATCCTCCTATATCACTGTCTTATGAAGATAGGAGGCGCATTCTTTTTTTTCTTTTTTTTGCGGCGTGGTGTCTTCTTTCTGAGACAGCTTCAAAGCAACATATTGACATTTTGTGTTAGTAGGAAGTCTTTCCAAACCACCAAAACCGTTTGACGGTAAATATGAAATAGAATTCATCTGAAATTTCCCAGTGTATCATGTCACTGCTATGCAGATGATACTCAGCTCTACTTATCATTCAGACCTGATGCAGTTGCTCAAGAACAAAGTATTCAGATTCTTGAATCCTGTGGCAATTATGTGCGTGGATGGATGTTGCAAAATAAACTCAAACTAAATGACAGCAAAACTGAACTGTTGATTGTTGGCACCCCCAAACAGGTATCAAAACTATATCTTGATGGAGTTTTAGTAGGGGATTCTGTCATCAAGCCATCTACCAATTCCAAAAATTTCGGAGTGTTTTTTGACACGCACTTGAATATGGAAACACATATTACAAGTGTATGTAAATCTACATGATATACAACCTACGACGTATTAGAAAATACCTAAACCAAGACAGCGCCAAAATAATTGTCCATGCATGCATCACCAGTAAGTTGGACTATTGTAACAGCTTATTGTATGGACTCCCTGAATCACAAATTGCCCGGCTACAACGAGTGCAAAACACCTGTGCGAGGCTGACCTGTGGTAGTTGTAAATTTTCACGTATCACTCCCCTTCTCAGAGTTCTGCACTGGCTACCAATACGCCAAAGAATTCCATTCAAAATCCTTTTAATCGTTTGTAAAGCACTAAATGGTCAAGCCCCCAGGTATATCACTGAGCTTATAAAGCCCAGATCTCGCATGCACTCCCACAACCTCCATAGCTTCCAAGACACGCTGTTATTGCAAATCCCATCCCATAAAACAAAAATAACCCTAGGAGATCGTGCATTTGCATATGCAGCTCCAAGAATATGGAATGACCTACCTCTAGAAATAAGGAAATCAACATCTCTGAACATTTTCAAATGTAAATTAAAGAAACATTTGTTCGCATAATATTGCTATCTTAGTGCTGGGTAATACATATTCTTTCGTATTAATTATACAATTGAAAATAATGTAGTTATTCCTTATAAGAAAATCTTATAAAATCTGTTGTTTATTTATGTAGTACAAATTTCATATATTATATTATATTATATTATAATTACGATGATAGTGTGAATTAACACCCCACCCCTTTTTGGAGGCGAAAATGTTAAATTTTTATGCTCCAGCCCCTCTGTCGTGGGTGCACCTGCATTTGATAATTTCTCTGCCTTGGAGAAGAAAGGAGATATTACATTCATTGATTTCTTTTTTAAAAAATGTTATTTTCCAATAATAAACTTCATTAGGACATCATAATAGAAAAACCCCTTCAACTCAAAATGCATGCGTTATAGTGTAGGTTGCAATACTTTTGAGTAGGAAGGGTATATACAGAGTGTCCCAGAAAAAAGGAAACCGAGATTGATGAAGATATTTTTATATATTAATTACAAATATGACAAGAAAATCGTACATAGTTGTAAAGCATATTTTTTCCTCTTTAATTTGATACCCGTCTAAGAGATTTCCATTCGCGCATGACTGAGCAAAGACAATCAGAAGGGAGACAGGTATAAAATCATTTGCACGAGCAAATTTGAAATTCAAACTCTCATCCTTGGATGCATTCAGAATATTTTCAATATCAAAGGACATCATTAAAAAGCCTGTTTTATCTTCTTTGATATGATACCACATTTGTGAAAAATGAGCGATGCACGGGTAAGAAAAGACAATTTGAAAAGATGCTTGTTTTCAGAAATGTTCCAAAATGCATTCATTAACCCTGTTTTCCGGATTTGGTAGCCAGCAACCAAGAAGTTACCCTGCGAACATGATTCGGAGCCTATTGTTGTGCCCCGAGCAAGATATTGTGTGAAGTCAGCCGTGCGTGAACCTTTTTGTTCAGCTTGCTTCTAATCACCGCTAATAGCTCAAAATGTATTCATTCTAAAAATCACGGCTAAAACAGGCATGTTTTAAGTTTACTTGTTCTCCGGCATGCAGTATTCATTTTTTACGCATGAGGTGTCAGATAAAAGAAAAAATTGTAAACTTTTATGCCATGCTTTTGTTTCTCAAAAATAAGTACATGTGCTACCATTAAAATGCACTTAAAGATGGAATATGCGCGTGCAAATGAAATTTTGGTAGCACCAATATCAGTTGTTTTAATTAAATAATGCGTGAACGGTGAAATATAATGTGTGTATCAAATAAAAGAAGAGGTACAGCGCTTTACAATGATACCTAATTCATTGAGGAAATTATTCATTATGATAGAATAATTTTGCCATGAAATCCGGTTTCCTTTTTTCTGGGACACACTGTATATATATGTGTGTGTGTGTGTGTGTGTGTGTGTGTGTGTGTGTGTGTGTGTGTGTGTGTGTGTGTGTGTGTGTGTGTGTGTGTGTGTGTGTGTGTGTGTGTGTGTGTGTGTGTGTGTGTGTGTGTGTGTGTGTGTGTGTGTGTGTGTGTGTGTGTGTGTGTGTGTGTGTGTGTGTGTGTGTGTGTGTGTGTGTGTGTGTGTGTGTGTGTGT
>JZLH01S0340277.1:0-17042 GCA_001188425.1 Eucidaris tribuloides
TCAAAACTTCTGGAGCGCTTCCATCAGCGTTGTCTCCGTTCAATACTGCACATCAAATGGCAAGACCGCAAGACAAACAATGAAGTCTTGGAGCGGGCCAATATTTCCAGCATCGAAGCTATGCTACTCTCAAGACAACTTCGCTGGGCAGGCCACCTTACACGTATGGAGGATAGACGTTTACCTAAGGCTGTTTTTTATGGAGAGTTGTGCCTGGGCAAGCGCAATATTGGAGCTCCAAGGAAACGTTTTAAAGACCAACTGAAGCGCCAGTTAAGTGTTGCTGGTATCCCCGGGGATGACTGGGTGCATATTGCTAGGAACAGGAATAGCTGGAGGACAGCATGGAAGCATGGCGCTAAGAGGTTTGAGGAGGAGCGAAGAGAAGCTGTAGAGGAGAAGCGCCAACAGAGAAAGGCTAGAGCTGCGCAAAGCCCCCCTGTCGAAGGCTTTCCCTGCCAAAATTGCGCTAGAGTCTGTCGCTCGAGGATTGGCCTGTTTAGTCATTTTAAAGCATGCAACTGAAAACTATATTCCCTCAAATCCTCGGACCCGAGGCATAAGCCATCCATCCATCCATTCATCCTTAGGTGAAAATCTGGATGGTTAAATTTCTAAATTTGCTACATTACAATTATGTTACTGCCAAATTTGTCCGATTGGCTGTGGCTGAAGGTTACGCAGAGTTCAGCAGTTTAACAATATTTGGCGTATAAAGTCAGCCACTGACCACAGTGGTCAGCTGGTCATGCCAACGTGTAAATAACCGTGTTCTGCAATTTGAGCAAAATTTAAGCTCACAGAAAGAACAATATTCTGGTAGTATATCATTATTAGTGTTTATCAGATAAAAAAACAAGTTCATGATGTATGGATCTATAACTTTCAACACACCATTTGCAACTACTTAACTACATGATAATGAAGGGAAGTGATGGATTTTGTAAAACATTGCTCTTGATCACTTTCAAAGAAATATACAATGCAGTTAAAAAATGAGAAACTTCAACTGACAAGCAACAAAATTATGTCTACGATGGCTGCAGTACAGACCCACCTAGAATTCTTTTCGACACCATTACACCATTCGCCAAACCCTCTATAAGCTAGACCAAAAACTTCAGTTCCTCTGTACTCCGGTGGTCTATGTCTGGCTCCAGTGACCTCAGTACATGTAGAAAAAGTCATTTTTGATAAATAATTCCCCAGAACAGATGGTTATCTCTGTGTATCAAAAAGTGAAGGGTGTAATGGTGTCAAAAAGAATTCTAGGCTGTACTGTAAATGTCACTGTTATCTTTTTTTCGTTATATTGCATCGCTTGTTGAAGCTTTCTACTGTATTGTGTTGTTCATTGTAACCAATTGTTACTTTGTTGAATTTATTCCTCGCACGTTTTTCCCCTGAGGCCAATTCATTTCTCTGCAATACCCACTATGAAATAAAAGGATTTATTGAAAAGTGCATTAACTAGATGCATGTGATCAAAATAAATATGCATTGTGTGTACATGCAGTAGTCACATACATTTACTTTATCCCCCAATCAAAATCTTTCCACTTTTAAACATATTCACATTCAAAGGAACTCTGTAATTGATTTGAAAAAAACCTATCATTTTAAGAAAACCTTAGTAAATCAATTTCTAGCAGATACGACTGAATATGTGACTTAAAACAAACAACATAAAGACAAATTATGCAAACTACATGTCTAAAGCCTCCTCAGCATACTAATACCAAATACAAATTCTTGTTGGTGTGTATTCTAGCAGGTAAGGAATCTAAGGATATACATGTACATGCAAGCAACAAAGGTCTGAAAAACAATAATCTTGCTTTAACCCATTGGAGACTACAAACGAGATATCTCGGGATGGGGGTCCATGGAGAATGCATACATATTGAAATCAAATCGTCTACAACGGGTTAAAAGATAAAAGTCCAATTATCAGTAAACGCACATTACTCATGTTACATGTAGGCCTACATGACCAGGTAAAGGAGCTTAATTTATTCTTGAATCTACGCAAAAGATCAGAATCTTGTAATACTACACCTGTGACATTTTCTGGGATGTACATCACCGGTGGCTTGATAGATTGACTATGCCACATACACATGCCTTCTGTGTAGGTCTTTAAAGGCACGTAATCTCATTTGCACCCCTCTCCCATCACAGCAAAACATCATTCATGCCCTTGGGCTATTTATGTAGAGTGAGTGAAACCTGAAGACCGGTAATTATCAAGATATTGAAAAATGCACATACAATTAAATGTCAGCATGGAGGTCTCTTTCTACATTGTACCTCCATGTGGTCAGTTAGTCTGAAGGCACAGACTTTATTTTGGCACTAAAATTCGACAGCGCCTTGAACAAAAACTAATCTTGTTGGTCAGTGCTTGTTGTACGGAGCAGCTATAACACGGGCCTATGGAAGTAGAGTCTGCAGCACAGGTTGTTCAGACCCTGATTTGCGTACGGACAAGAGTTTGAGCCTTCAAACTAGTGGTCAGTTAGACTACTCTGAAATTCACTGATCAGTTTTACAACTGTAATCATTTATAATACTCTGCATGAGATGTATTCATAAAACAAAATTGTCATGTTCATTAATGCATATGTACACAACTTTGTAAATAAAGTTCACATAATGAAAACACAAGATTGCTCTGTGACGGTCTGAAAGAAGACTAGTAGACTAAGTAGAATTCTTGTCTTTATGAAACAAGAATTCAAATCAAAGTACAACGGTCACTATAATTCCACTGAAACTGAGTTTATCCAGATGCTCTGTCTTTCAGGTTGTGAATGAATTATCAGGCAGTAACTGTGTAAGCCTACGGACATAGCTCTCAGAAATGCATAAAATTGGAAAGCATTCACAATTTGTCTTCTTGACATTTAAAATTTCAGTTGATTAATATGTCTAAGTGAACTATACTCAAATTCAAATTAAAATTTGCAAAAAAGAAATGAAATTAGAATATACCTATCTATAGGAAAAGGATAATTAACTACATATACACAGTGGAAACTAATCAAGACATTTATTTTTCAATAATTATTATTTGCCTCACATGCACACTTGAAATTGACCATAATGCAAAATCTGACCTTTGTTAATATCAGTCAAAATCTACTGTCCCAAAAAGTCTACACCTGGTACCTGTTGCATAAAACTTTCACCACAAAAAATCTCTGGTTATTCTAACTCGAGTTTTTTTTTTTCCTGTGGTAAAATGAATGGTACAATCACACTTCAAACAGTTTTCATATTTTACAAAAACAATTTTTCTGGTAAATGTTTATGTGACAGGTCCCTGGACTAC
Organism: Eucidaris tribuloides; assembly: GCA_001188425.1. Lineage (NCBI taxonomy): Eukaryota > Metazoa > Echinodermata > Echinoidea > Cidaroida > Cidaridae > Eucidaris > Eucidaris tribuloides. The sequence goes on from JZLH01S0340277.1 coordinate 3,335, forward strand.
ATGTACTATGTTTACAGTTTTTATTTCCAACACCTTCTAAAAAAAGACAAACAGACACACTCACATATCACCATCATGACCATGTCACACTCTATCTGCTACATAGTCAATGATATTCAGCATGTTATGCATGTATGTTGACCAATTACTGTGAGATGTTTTGTGACTGAGATTTCAAGTTAGCTGCCCCTCCAAAAATTATCGTTAATTTCTGGCAATAACCCAGCCATATTTGGGTTTGCAGCTCATTTTCTCACTATAATCCATGAAACCTCTTCACTACACAAGGCATTTGACAAGCAAGACTTTGTCTGTGGCATAAAAGCTTGGATATGGACTCATATTACTCGAGAAAAGAATTGGAAACTTGAATTAACAAAAGAAATGCAACCATATATAAATTTAACTTGCATTTGACCTTTCACCTTTACCCTCTATTGATATGAAGAAATATAGTCTTATTCAGCTTCTCACTAAACTACAACATGATTGGACACTGCAGCTTATGATATGCTGCATTTTGGCAATCAATTCAAAGTCAGTTAACCTTTGACATTCAGCCTGGATCACTTGCCAAATCTGTTTCACTATCAACAACCTTGTACAACTATGCACATTACTATTAGGCACATTTACTGTGATTTTTCCTTGTATGCAACATAATCCAAAGTTCAGTGACCTTTTGACCTTTAACGCTGGTATTTTGGCAGAAATATTCCACTAAACATTACTAACATTCATACCACACTACAATACCATTGCACCCTACTGGCTGTACTTAATCCTAGAATATGCCAATTTTAGCAAATCGAATTGACCTTTGTCCCTTAAAGGTATTGGCTAACATTTACCACACTTAAAAAAATCTGAGCTACATGATTCCCCATGCTACCATTGTCTTTGATAAGGTCTAAAAATGTCGCCCTGAAAAAATTTAATTTCAAAATGATTATTTAGTGCTTTAAGAAAGTGAAAATCGTAAGTTGATCAGATTCACTTGCCCATTTTCTCCCATAGACTTACTGTGTGTACACTAGGCTATTTAAACTCGCCCCGAGTTTTAATTGTTTATTCATGTATAACTTGCCATTGGCAGTGTAACTTTCCAAACTTTTTTATTCTAGGATGTTTATTTGTCCATATGAACACTACTATGTAGTTCAGATATCAAAATTTGACAATTTTTTAAATTGAAGCTCCACAATGTTAGCCTATCACTTTAAACCCAGGCAGATTCTTCCAAATATCTACAAGTAATTAGTACATCTATAGGCCTATCTCACTGTGGATGACTGGATGCCAGGGCCAAGTATGATCAATATCCACACAGGTTCTCTAGATTTTGTGATGACGAGCCAATTTAACCAAAATTAATTGACCTTTGAACCATGAACCCATGCAGATTCTGACCAAATCAAATCAGTTTATATCATGGTGGATGCCTGGGCCAGCGATAATCAAGAACCACCCAGGGGTTCTCCAGATATGGCGATAACAAGATCAGGGGGATAGACAGACATACAGTAACGAGCTCAAATCACACAATATATGAAGCCTCGTGGCCTTTGACCTCTGACCTTTCAACTACAAAATTTAATCAGATCATTTGTGCCTTATAACACATACTTCACCCAAGTTATATCAAAATCCGACCAACCATTCTTATGTATTGTGTATAGCCTAAATCATGACATGTTTTAGCTGTGACTTTGATTTTGACCTTCAACCCCTAATCTAATCATTCTTGTTGCCCCATAGTAACATTACTTGTCCGCTAATACATCAACAAATCCGACTCAGCTGTTCTTGAAGTCATCATGTTCACGGACGGACCACCTGAAAACATGATGCCTCCAGCAACTTCATGCAGAGCATAAAAACTTTTACAGCTGAGACACGTGACTGGTGTACACCTGTACATGTTCTAACTGATGAAATCATGATCCCACTCGCTGCATTGTTGCTGGCCTTAATCTGATCAAACAGCTTACTGGACCCCAACATTTACTGTAATCTACACACCTACAATGGATCAATTTAACTCTCCATTTTAATGAAATGTGGAAACCCTCTCATCATACTCCTTCAAAGTTAGAATGCAGTATACAGTGAGTCTATAAATAGATTCTGTGAGTGCAGACTACTGCAAATCACATGGCATCAGAGTTTCAATCCAATTTATAGAGAATAATATAACCATGAATTGGTTGACACAAATCTAGTGAAAGTTTTATTTTTGCATAGCAAAGAACTGTTCCACATTAATCAACATTAAGAAAATGGTAATAAGACATGTGTTGAAATTATTGACACAAGATGAAGAAATGGCAAGAACCACCAATCATGAAGCCATTTACATCAATTCAGGAATTACAGGGAAACCCCGTTATAACAAGGTTGTCAGGACCGCCGATTTTACCTCGTTATAACCGGTACCTCGTTGTAAACGTACACATAATGTATCACAAAATATAACATCATAACATGTATGGGACTAGGCATTAAATCCATCTGTTTACTGTTTTTCCTACTTGTTCAGCACTAAATCTACGAACAGAACGCCGAGTATTTTTTCATTTATATACTCATCCAAAGTAATAAAGAAAACTAGATCTTGAAATAAAGCAGCAACCTCCACGCTCGTAACTTGCGTTGAGTACTGTGTATGGAAGGCAGGTTTTGTGTGTGTGAGACAGGTGAATGTACTGTGCAGTTGTGTATATTACACACACACACACACACACACACACAGTCTTGCAGATGAGTGAGGGACTTCATGTATTGTGCATGGCTGCATGGCAGGCTGAAGTACGATGCCCTCTGAAACGACTGGGCAATTTTTGCGCTGCCAAAATTTAGAATTTGGTCAGCGCATGATGCGACTTTCATTTCTCCATTTTAACCAGGTGAATTTCTTATGTTTTTCTTTGTTAATGGGTTGAGAAATATACCTCATTATAAGCGAAATCTCGCAATAACCGACCTCGTTATAAACGGTGCTTCTTCCATTGAACAGCACATAAATGAAAAGGGGAACCGAGACAATCACCTCTTTAAAAGCGGTACCTCGCTATATCCGAGCTCGTTATAACGGGGTTTCCATGTATTTAAATTTGCAAAGATCTGGTGAAACATTACTCATAGACACCTACATGTACATGTACTAGTCATACAACAGATTTGGAAGTACATGTATGTATATCTATCACAAAATGTTGTATGAATCTGTTAGCACGAACCAGGAAAATGAACACTAGCCATGAACTGTTTGTATGAAACTACAGAATATGTGCCATTACTATGGAACTATTTAGACTAATTTATCACTTATTTATTAACAAGAGTAGCAACAGAATTTTTTACAGACTTTACACCAATCTACAACCATGCTCACTAAAACTGCATGTCCCAATGCAGATATTTGAACACTTACTTGACACTGGACTATCAACACAAATCTATGAAACATGTATGATAAACAAACTGTTCACATTAGAAAATTATGAAGAATAGAGCATTCACTGCTATTTACAGTAGTAAGATTTCACCCAACTCACACCACTAGGATAAGACCAACACCAAGATCATAATGACAAGCAAGTTACCTTCTCCATGTAATCCTTCACAAAGGGGTGTTTGGAATGTGAGTCTCTCAGCTGTGAGATGTAGCGGTTGGTCACCTGTAAGGGTAGAATTATAGGAACCATTTAAAAGCTTGACTAGTAAATACTGTATACGTGGTAATTTTCATGGTGGTTTTAGTTTCGCCAATTTCGCGATTCAGTTATCACGAAAATTACGACTGGTTCATGTCTATTCACACTAATGAAATCACCACTAAAATCACAAAAATTAGCACTCGCAAATTTTGAAATTTAGTCCAAAACCGTAAAAAATATCTCTACGCGAAAATATTGGCGTATACAGTAAAGCAATCTTGAGTGCATGACCCTACACGCTATTGAAGGCATCGCATAACAATGTTTCCAATTTTTAAAAATCTGAGCTTGATGATCCCCCATGTTACTGGTGTCTCTGTAAGGTCTACAAATGAAGCCCTGTAAAACTGCAGTTGAAAACAATCATTAGGTGCTTTTAAGTGACAAACATTGAGTGACCGTTCTAGTTTTCCCCCATAGTCTGCCGTGTTCTTGAATTTTCGTCGGCTGACAATACTTCATGTGCCAATTTTCATCTGCACCCAGTTTGCTAATGGCAGCATAATTATCCAAAGTTTTGTGTTCTAGGGTGTTTACTTCGTCGCGTCAGCGCAAGAACGCCCTTAGACGCACTTGATTAAAAAACCCATCAGTGCAGAAAGGCCCTTATGGAACACGCGCGTCAGTGCAGAAAGGCCCTTACAGGAACATGTGCGCGTGTATACTAACGGCATTCTACTGCGGTTATGCGCGTGTTCTGTTACGGCCTTTGCACAATGATGCGCACGTTCCATAAGGGCCCGGTAAGGGCCTTTCTGCACTGACGGGTTTTTTAATCAAGCGCGTCTAAGGGCATTCTTGCGCTGACGCGACAACTTGTCGATTCAAACACTATCATACATGTTAGAGAGCAAAGTTTGACATAATTTAAATGAGGCTTCCACAATGCTACTTATTTTATTTTTTTCTGATATTTAAACTGGACATTTTCCTCATAAAAATCAAAAGCATATTCTTAACACGGTTCATGTTGTTGATGTGACCCAGTTAATAACATGTATCATCTTCTATTGCATAAACGTGAAACCTACTTTTGATTCTATTGATAAATGAAGCCCTATATAACAGGATTACAACCTCTGATTGAATCTCCTCAGAGAAGAGTTTAGGAAGAATCCACAAAAGTTCAAGGTTCCAATGATTGTGTAAATTCCAAAAGGAATTAATACAGTGATGCTGGAACGTTTGGAATATACAATGGGTAGGAGGGGCAGAGCACCATTCACTTACAATGGTCGCTCCTCCAAGTCCACTTTCAATCTGAACCTTCCGGTGCAAGTGAATTAATATGAAATGGCATGAGATATACACATGTCACACGTTTTCAATGCCCACAAGACCCCCCCCCCCCACTTTTGATAAGAGTACACATGCCTACCTCAGGAGCCTTGCCAAGGTGCTGTGACAGTACGATCATGTTGATTAGTGTTTCTGCATTGTTGCTGTCCTAATTATTGGAAGTAAGCAGAAAACAAGATAGTAATATTACCAGATACATGATTCAGTATTTGCTTTAATCCTTCCCACAATAATAAAAACGACAACTAGAAGCACATAATACAAACACAAAACACATGAATTCTACTGAAAGTTAATTGGTAAGCAAAAGAATGTGCAAAATACCTAGTGATGTAAACATTTTAAGGCTGAGTCAGATCGGAACGGAATCCGGATTCCGACCGGCGCTATCGGGTTCCGGAACAGATTTTTCCAAACCGGTATTCCGATAAAAAACAATGTTACACAAATGAAAAAAAAATTTGAAAAAAAATTAACGCAATAAATGTTCGGGTAACAAATACATCTTAACATCATGCCAAGAAAGTCTGGTAGTGCACGAATCACTTACGCTAACATCATTCATACACGTCACTGAATTTACACTGTTTTGCTCACCGTCTGAAATCATTGTATCTATATAACCTGCTTGTGTCATGATTTTTTCGTGAAATATTTTTTCTGCAAACTCATCTCCCAAAATAAAGTCAAAATTATCCAGGTTTTCCAGCACAAATTGACCAAAGCCAGATATAACATAATACGTTGACGAAACGAAAATCGGCCTAATAATTGGACTCACGCAGCCCGCCCGCCGCTGAGCATCTAGGACACGTCGGCCGTAGATGCGCATGAACTGCTCAGACCATACCTAGCTAGTCCATTGTGCATACAGTAACAGTATTATCTATAGGCGGGACTAGGCTCTTTTCTGTTCGCGATGTGTGAGTCAATCAGTGGCCAATGTTTCGTCATCATATATTTTATCAATGTTTTGGGAGGTATGTGCAGAGAAAGATATTTCACGGGGAATTTCATGATGAGCGGATTATAGACCCGATATTTTCAGGTAAACAGAAAAAGTGTTCAGTGACATGTATTCATGATCTTTCGTAGCTGATTGTGCCGTGACCATAGACATGGCGATCGATTCTTAAAATTTGGACCCGTTGAATCGATAGGGCCTACATTATAAAGTTTCCATGATCGTTTTGTGTAGCTAGCTGAAATATAGATCTGGCAAATATGTTCGTCAATGCAATGCATAATTGTATGTATCTTGAGCCAGTAAAAAAATCACATCGACTCGCAAGGTGATATCAGTTCTTAAGAGTTTTGACAAGATCTTATCTTTGCTAGTTTGCGTATAGGGGCCTACATGTATACTCTCGGGAATTTTCTTCATAATTATTTTAGTGATGGGCACTAACAAAGTAACCATGATTTTTTATTCAGTGTTAAAATATATAGATTTTTGTTTCTAAAGAGAGTTAATTTTCGATATTGTTTCTTTATTTTGGGGGTTGGGGGTCACAAATTAATACTTTTTGGACGTGCTTTCGATCATATTCGCCGTCCGAATTGATATTTTATCATGATACCGGATTCCGACCGGCACGATGCCGTCGGAATCCGGAAAAAAATATTTCCGCGATGACTCAGGCTTAAAACATTTAAATAAATCTTCACCACTCATAACATATTGACCAGGATGGTGCATTCTCAAAGTTGTATGGTCGTACTGACAATTAAACTCATGACTTATTAAAATGTTTCTGCATGTAGCTCTATTCAAACGACCATAATTGGTGAAGACATGCCCAGAACAGGTAAATTATTCCCAACATATAATAAAGATTCATGCATACAGTATAGATAGACCAATATGATCTATCAATGCCCTGAAAAAGGCTTGTTTTGAGACTCTCCTATTTTTCAGAAATTATTAAAATGTAAAATGTCGGGGTCCCATAGGTAATGTACATACTGCTAGATGCTCTCCTATAATTTAAACATGACAATTTGTTACGACAAAACAACTTTCAGTGTTGATGTTGTTTTCTGATGTCTAGGGTGACAATACAATACAGATGACTCTGCCTGTGTAAAATATTTTTGACAGTCCCAATTTGCTCTGTGCTTTTTCAATGGGAAGTTTTCTTGTATGTCGATTTTTTAAATCAAATTTCGCCTATCTCAAACATATTTTCAAGTCCCAAAAGGAGCAAACATGTGTTAAATCATTCTCCTAGGTCGAAGTGGCCATAACTGTCATTCTTGATGGTCTTAATGGGTTGACTTTTGATCTCTGCCTGTCAGCATGACCGTAAAGATTCCCATTCCGTCTCTGCCTTTCTCATTTTTCCTGAACATTGGTACAGTTTTGACAGCCTCCAATTCCTACATGTTTCCCTCATCTCTTACATAGAATTGTATACAAAACTGTAACTTGAATATCTTCTAAGTTGATGTGATTTGTGTGGTCCCCAGTGATTCGACTTACGTGAAGTTTACTGTTCTCTCTGAACGATTGACGAAAAAGTTGTCTGATCGACTAAAACTGTACTTTGGCCTTTACATGAAGTTAATTATCAGTTATATCAAGTAGTAGATGTTGGTCTATTGCAATCAAATTAAGTATCACATTATGCTGAATCTGCCTATATATGATAGCTTTCTGACCTTATTCATTGCTTCCTGTAGAACATCTTCAGCTTCCTCCATCTTGCTTTGCTGGATGTATGCCGAGGCCTGGCCATTAAGGAGCAATGGGGTAGCTGAGTTCTTATCGGCAAGCTCTTGGAAGATGTAGAAAGCATCTTGAAGTTTTTCCCCTCCCTATCAAAGCAAAATAACATATAGGAGAGCTGTGACAAAGAAGTTACTTTAAAAAGGAAATCCACTCACTGCTGTACTGAGTCATCAATGCTGTTAATGAAGGTATGAACAAGTTTGTTGTTATGATCACTTTGATCTGGTATGCCAACTTTGCATCTGTCTGCCTTTGTGATGTTTGGGGGCTTCAATGGCAAGGTAAAGTAGACAAGTCAGTAAGTACATCCAGTATGGATTTTCATATTTTCATTGGGTATCAATGCTCAGTTTGTGTTTGAAGTGGAAAGTTTATTTATCAATGCTCAGAACCATTTCCCCAACTTCTCAATTCTAGGCTTACTGCTCAGAAACTGAAAAAAGTAATATGATTGAATCACACATATTTGTAAGATATTGTGCTCATGTATGACTTCACTGATTTACATCTGCTTTGAAGATATTACAATCTAACTGACTTGTGATAAAAAGATAAACATATATCTGTCTCACAATAGTATGCATTTATCATTTGGTAAACATGAAATTTTAAAGAGTTTCTTTTTTAAAAAGTCTTTATTAAGCAAACACTTTTTAAAGATGCTTTTTTTCTATTCAGTTTGGTCCATTTGAAGTACGTTGCACTATCAGCGATCCATTAAAATAGGCAAAGCATTATGAAAATCTGTCAATTACAAACAAAGAAGTAGCACTACATTAACTGTATTGCTATGCAATGCATAGATTGCAATCTAAAAATTAAGCAAGGTATCCTGCACAATTTTCAACGATTTACACTTGTACCTATTCTAACATAGCTTTCATTTGTAAAGCTGTTCAGTGTTGTTCCCATACTTTCAAGCTCAATAACTTGGAGAAATACATCTTACCAGCACTAACCCACTGCACTTTCACACTGAGTACCTGAAATGAAATTTCCTCACGAACATGAAGTACACTACACATTCATCAATAAAGCTGTTTAATTCTCCATATTGTCAATACCACATTCAGCATTACAGGGTGCGGTTGTCCAAGATAACTTTAGACAAACTTACAGTTCCATACATTAATATGGAATGAGGATTGAAAAGTCCCGTAAAATACCATGTTTATGTGGCGTTCACACCCAACAAATTCTGATGCTCAGTAAATGTCACATGAAATCATAAAGCAAATTTTGTGACACTCTGATTTCACTTTTTTAAATCGTGAATTCTGTAGACATCCCTGTATAATGTCTATAGAAGCTACAATAAATTTGATACACCAGTTGAACTACCATGTAATCTGTGCATACGCACACTGACATATCGATAGAGCAATAACGTCTCTGTAACTGCCCAACATCCTACTGGTGAGAGGGAGAATTGTCTCCCCAGTGCTGTTGTGTCACTAAATTCATGAATTTTATGAATATTGTATCATAAATTCTCCCCTTTGCCACACAACCGCTCAATCACTTGTGTGACACAGCAAATCGCTGTCAATTGTAGTTGGTGATTGAAACCGTATCGAAGTACAGTCACTTAAAAAACAGACAAACAAACAAGTTAGGGGAAAAAAAGAAAAGCAAAGTAGGGAAAAAAGTGCCACCATGGATCTTATATGCAAAACCTCAAAGCCACAGCACTTGGAGACAGTTTCAAATGTTTCAAATGTTGGTATATATTTCTGAACCCAATTGGTTGAAGCATATTGGACTGCTGCCAATCCTGTAATTTCCCTTTAAGTTTAAGTTTCTAGTTCCTGTCATCACTGGTGGTGATAAAATGTGATACCTATGTGCCGCACCAAAGTCGAAAATCGGGGGCTCTGGAACTGGCTTGAGTGAAAAATGGGGGTCTCCGGAACTGGAGCTAAGGCTTCAGAAAACCTCAAAATGCTATGCTCTGGAACTGCACCGCGGTGAAGTTCCGGCGTGCCAACGGCGCGCTGTGCTGAAAGGGCAATGCTCTGGACCGGCCGCGCCGCAAAAAAATCAGAAGCGAAACGGCAAATTTGGGGGTCTCTGGAACTGAAAAAATAAGAAAATTTCTGTGGCTTGTGAAATTGTGATGCTCTGGAACTGAAATTTGGGTTGAAAATGGGGGTCTCAACCATGGCACATAGGTATCACACAATTATACTAAGTGCCCCCCCTGAGGTAATAACATTGACAAATCAACAATAATAGGGAGTACCCGTATTAAATTTTCATCTCCTGATGTGGCCTTACTGGGCATGTACAAGGTAGCTCGACTTGGTCGATCCTGCGTCATCTTTCATTTCACTACCCTTCTCAGCCACGTTTATGTCTTTGCCATATGGGCAATGCGGCAAGTTTGACTAAGTGAAATTCTGTACTGCGATTGCATAGAACCAGGGATGTTAGATTGCACATCCCCAGCAAATGCTAAAGCATACTGCGTAGCATCGGCTAACATGCCCCCATGTACACGCATTCCAACATCCCTGGTAGAACTTTGTATCGGTTGTGTCATGACAAGAAATCTCAAGCAAGACAGTTCATGATGCGGAGAAAGGAGAACGCTGAGTGAGAGGAGAGAAGATTCCGCATCATATGCTACATCGTGAAATCTAAAACTCCCTAATAATAGTTCTTACCACAGCTAAATTGAACCAGGCTTGTGCTAACTGAGTCAGAGTGGCATCATCATCCTTCTCTTGCATACGCTTGACTTCTTTCCTGAAAGAAAAGAAGATTCTTTATTTTATATTTCCTCCAGAGTAACATTCATCCTTAAACTTCCATCTACTGGATTGCTGTGTGTCTGTATACTCGTAGGCATTGTTATGGCCATTGTATCATGCAGTCTACATTGCACACATGGGTGATTTTACTGTTTACAGTAAAATATCAGTCTTTCATGATATTGTAGGCAAGTTTGCTTTTCAGCACACGTTTTTGTCAGTCATTTTAATATTTGTTACTGATTTTCAGTCTTGCAATAAATCTGGTACAAGGAGATTAGTTTCTTTACACATGAATGCAGTAAATCTAGAATGATCTTATAAATCCCACTTCAGAAGTTTGAGAAAATTTGGTTAAGCCATTCATCAACTGTGACTTTTCAAAAATTAGAATAAATCTATATGGTACCCTTTGTAGTAGGCAGGTGTGCTTCAGTCTATTGACTATCAACATCAAATTGCTGGGGCTGTTAACAAAACAACTGACCTAGCACACTGTAAAAGGCATGAAGACCAATTTCTTTTCACACAAATTGCCACAAATACTTTGTGAAAAAGCTGATCATCAAGGTGTGTCAAGATGACTTGATATTAAAGGTATTGGCTAACATTTACCACAGTTAAAAAAATCTGAGCCGCATGATTCCCCATGCTACCAGTGTCTTTGATGAGGTCTAAAAATTAAGCCCTGAAAAAAATTGTATTTCAAAATGATTATTTAGTGCTTTGAAAAAGTGACAATCGTAAGTTGACCAGATTCACTTGCCCATTTCCTCCCATAGACTTACTGTGTGTACACCTAGGTTAATAAAACTCGCCCCGAGTTTTATTGTTTATTCATGTATAACTTGCCATTGGCAGTGTAACTTTCCAAACTTTTGTATTCTAGGGTGTTTATTTGTCCATTTGAACACTACTATGTAGCTCAGATATCAAAGTTTGACAATTTTTTAAATTGAAGCTCCACAATGTTAGCCTATCACTTTAAAGGTGTATCGGTACGGTTATCCGACCGGATACCGACCTTCAAAAGGTAAGCCCGGTTATGAATTGGTTGTTGCGCTTATTGTGAAGTGTGTGTGAAAAGTTCATAAGTTCACCTCACTCAGCTCTCAAGTGCAGTTGGTATATAATGGAAGGTCATTAGGACTTACTGGGGGAGAAAGTTTGATCTCTGGGAGTTCAAAGTATGCAATATTGTAGTAGGTCAGTCTGGGGGGGGGGGCAAAGGTTTAATGGTGAGTCTTGTCAATATACAAAGGAAACAACATACATCATTTAAAGTATTTTTCCCCCCTTGTAAACTCTAGTACATAAGGTAGTATGCCAAGTACATACTCACAGGATTGTAACTCTTTGTCAGTGGGGATTAACATCAACAGCGAATATAAATATTATGTCAAACAATCTGTTTGTTTAGGTTATTCGAAACCGTTCGGATATTGAAGTTAGGTTTCCAGATAGTACAATAACCTTAAAGATACAACACTACTTGACATATTTCAGTATTGTATAAATTATTGTAGCAAAGTTTGGGTCCAACAGACATCTGGCCCTCATACCACAATGTGGTATCCAACTTCAGCAAAACATCAACCATGATCATAAAGACTTAGACCTGCCTATACATTAACAAGCTGTATGTTACACATTGAGAAAGTCCCAACAAGGTATTATATATCAGATTATTCACAACGAGCATGTGTATATGAATGAAAGAGCTCATTCAGAAAGGTCAAATATGATGTAGTAGTAGTAGTAGTAGTAATCCGGGTTTTAAATCCGGTTTAATCCCGAATACGGGGGTGACCGGATTGACCTTGCACTAACCAAATTCATTAATTGCGAGGTTTTTGTGGTGCAGGAAAATTTTTTACAGCCAGATGCCCTTCCTGACGCCAACCTGGGACAGGTGGTGGTGGTGTACTACCTGCACAGATAGTACTGGTTTACCAGGGTACCAGAAGCAGGTGTCTGAGGAGGCCCAATCGACAATAATGATGTAATGATTTTGTTCATATCACAACTGCTAAATTTAAAACCAAAGATCAGCAGTTGCAATCATAAAAATACAGAGAGTGTCAAATCTATTTCATCACATTTCATCTCTCTAAATAATCTCTTTTATTCATTTTATTTGAATTTGTCTGCCTTGGACTATTTAACATAATGTCAGAGCTGAGAGGCTGGTTTTTGATCCAATGTTCATTGTGTCACTTCCGGTAATCAGTGACAGCCTGTTTGGTTGTGTCGCTGCTCGGATAGCTGTAGATTACAGGTTTGAGCCCCATGGTTCTTTTTTCTGGCATGTTTAAAATTATAAATCAGCAGTTGTGATTTAAAAAATACAGAGATTGTCATATGAATAAATCTATTATATAACATGTATGTAGTACTTACTTTGCGAGGTCTATCTTATCCAAGGACAAGTAACATTGTACAGTCATGCCCATGCTGTGAAAATGAAAATATGGAGAGATAACAAAAATTGGCAAATGAAAATTACTAATACTAATACTAATTACTGGCTAATAATAATGACATAGTGAAAGCTGTTAGTTCTTAGTTGAACTGGTAAGACATGTCCCCATGTTCAATCACATCTTTTCAATTTAGTAGAATAGGACATACTTAAAATTGACAAGCATATCTAAATATCTACCTCAGCAATTTTGCTAATGATAATGATTGCAGCTGCTAATATTAATAGTAATGAGTACACAGTTTATAAAAAATATCCCCACGTTTTATTTTACAATTTCATAAATTAAGTGGACATTGGTAAATAGATTACACAAATATCACATATCAAGAACAAATTGTGAACATATAAATGAATCTATCATTGAATCACATAAGTATAACTACTCATTCAATCAAAACAATAAAAAAGGTAAATGAAAATATACAGCAAACAATATTGAGAGCCATGATGGCTTTCCACAATTATAAAAATGTAAATACTTGCCAGTCCCCATCCAACACTAGTATATCATGTTATTGCCAGTAAGACATGCACATCAAAACATCAGAACTGAAGATTTTAAACCCAAATACTGATCATTAATTTGACAAAAAAGGGAAGTAAACAAGTGTCCAATGTCCTTACCATTCAAGTGATTCTGACTGTCGTAAACACCTCAATGCAGAGTCATAATTCTGGTTTTGAGAAAGAAACACAATTAGTTCAAAAAGTTAACTTATTT
>JZLH01S0340277.1:47270-62623 GCA_001188425.1 Eucidaris tribuloides
GCCGGAAGCACAAAAGAATGTTTTATTGATTCGTGCATTACAAACTAAGACCGATGAATATTTGTGAAAAACGGAGCACATATTGGCAAGCCATGTTTTCTAAAAGGTGCCTATGCGCGTTTTGTTGGATCGGCGCTGTAACGACCCAATTACGTATGCAAATGAGTTTGTCTATGGGCGCGGTACCACGCGCTTTTGGGGAAGGTCTGGTTCGTGGTTATTTCGCGGGCGGTTATCGTTGTTGGAAGTGAATGCGCGTTTTATTGACTGAAGTAATCTACAGATTCGCCTTTAACATATGGGACGGGAGTGTATTATAATGTTAAGCGCAATATTTTTTTATCCACATTGACTTCCCGCGGCCGCTTGATTTGACGGCTGTTATTGTACAACGGCTCATTATACAACGGGAGGAGTTGGTATTACCTTGGCGAGTTGCGGCCCACATGACTCCACAAATAAGTAAACATTGCATTATATCACATCAAAATTTTCTTTATGAACTGCAGTAAAATACTGAATTTGCAAGAATTACAGTTGGAACCGAGGATTATTTTCCCTACCAATCCCGACTACGTCTAGCAAAGTCTCGTTCAAGTATTCTAAATCTAACCTGAAAACTTAACTCTTTAATTTAGTATTGACACCTTTTAATTTTTCCACATAAACTTATCCGTAAAGTTTATGTTTCTCCATTGCCCACCTTCTTTGTATACGGCTACATGTTGTTTCTGCATGAGCATCTTTTATTAGGTTAACTAGTACTTGTACACTATACAAAAAATATCACTTATTACGGGTATTATATTAATGAGAGTGTGGCTATAACATGGCGTGATTTTTTGGTTTTGCTAGGTCACAGTTTATTGTCTGTGTTACATTTACTCTATCTCAACATGAATGAACTAATATTATTTAGGTCTCCGGGATCCAACAAAAAAAGTGTGCAGGGCAAAAACTCGCAAAACTGGTTTCCGCCCGTTTATTCCTGAAATCACATATTTTTGCAATAAACTTCACTTTTTAAGCGTCTTTTTACATGTGCTTATTGGATGTCTTTACCTTATAGTTTTAGGGTACATACAATCTTGATGCTAGACAGAAAGAACCAGCGAGTAAGTGGGAGGTTGACTTAAATACCATTTTTGACCAAATTTGAACCCATTTTGCCTGCCCAAAAATTAGAAATTATGACGTCAGGGGTGGGCTATTTATACAAATAGTGAATGATTCCGAGGTGCAATGGCTACAAGATTTAGATGAGAGATGAAATATTGAGACGCTACTATATCAACGAGGCCGGAAGCGATTGTAATAGGCGTCTTCAATAAATTTTCATCCGAATGCGAAATCGTTGCTTTCCATTGCACGAATAAAGCATCATTCACTAGTTTGTTTTATACAACACCCGGACGTGTTACGGGTTAGTTCAGAAGGTAGTGAATGTTATGAAAAACTTGATTCCTTACTTCAGCCGCCAGCTTTCCTGTAAAAGAGGCATAAAAGTATGTTTATTGCTGCTGGCATGAGCTGCGCGCGCACAATGCTGCGCCTGTTAAGATTTTTATCGCGAGACTGTATGGCCCATATTGTGTACGCTTATACTCCTGACAAATTCAACGCCGCGCGTTCGAATCTTATTACACACGAGCCAGGCCGCGCCGGAGGCGCGTGGACACCAAACGCGCGTATGGATGATTGATGACACGCAGCCGTGACATGGTAGCGAAATGCTCTCTACGGAAACTGCACGGCGCATAGTATAATGTACATGGATGACTGCGCGCAGGTGCAATGGAGCGAAAACTGCTCTAACGAAACTGCACGATGCGTTATTCCGCGCAGTGAGTGCAATGGTGGGCGGTTTAGCGGGTAGCCAAAAGAAGCGCAGTTTGACCAACGGAGATAGGTACAATCTTAGTAGGTGTTGTATAAAAATCGATAATGCTGTCAAAACAAACATTGAATAACATAAAACACTTTTTTGATGTCATGGTGTGAAAGAGCACACTTTCAGTTTTAAGAAAATGTATGGTTTTACTACTTTTTGAATTTCAGATGTAGTGATACAGGGTGTGGCAAAATATGTTTAAAATTGTGTTGCGATTTGTTACAATAACATTAATTACACTAATTAAACAAACAGTTTACTAAACCTAATTATCAAATTTTAGAGATTAATTAGTAGAATATTGTTTAATAAATGAATCAGTAGAGTATATTTAAAAATTTCAACCAAAATGTAGCCCTGAAGTGAACATACATGTGTGTCCTTACTCTCAGTACTTTCATGCTTCATAATGTGTACAAGTCAATGGCAAGCATAAGCTACACCATTCATTAACTAAGTAATTAATGACCTTGAAGACAATTAATGTCACATTTACTTTTGAGAATTGTTAAGTACAACATGTGTCAAGTTAGTCAGATGCATATCATAACTCCAAGATAGCTTATCTGCTGCAAAAACAAAAGTGTACAGGTGAATTTGCAATTTCCCCATAGAGTTTGTACATATTCCTCCTCCGCTTATCCTCCTCCGCTTATCCACCAGATTTACCCTCGTTAACATTTTTGCATTTTTCACTAATATAAACAAAATGGTAAGCAAGATGCTTATCAGATTCAAAAAGCACAGTAATTTTAGCTGCCAGAATGAGCCCAAATTCATCATAATTGGAATGCAAGGATAGCCTCTGATGCATCAAGTTCATATTAGAATAGCGACTGAAATGTAACGCCACCAGGTATTTGGACGCCACCATACGACACATGGACCTTTTGCAGATTTCATTGCATTTGTATTCACTTTCTACAGAAATAAAAGGAAGTGAAAATTTTGCATGTGTTAATTTGCGAAATTCGTGAAAATAAAACCAACGCACAATATTCAGCGTATAAAGTATGCCTTATTGCCTTGTGGTCTGTTAAACGTTTTGGATCATTGTTTGTATCAAAGTGAATTTCTTTTAGCCAGTGGATATGTGATTGTATGTGCCACTGCATAACAAAAAATGCAAGAAGCAACAAAATAGGTATACCATTTCCTGTTGAATTATTACTACACATCAAAAAACCAAGGCTTACACACTTAACAGCTCTTACAAATGAACCAAGTTATATTCCGTGCATACATGTAAATGTATTGATAAAATGATTTGCCAATGGGGAATTATTTACTGACAAGCAGGAGAAATGAAACATTCCTGAGAATATGCTAGTTGCAAAGTTCTTATGAATGTATATCTGTTACTATTAGAAATCTTTTTAATGTTTTGCTAAATTGTTTTCATTTCAGATGGCAGATATATCATCTTGGTCGAAAATCAGAGAATGTCTTCCCACCGGTCTTCAGATTTTCTTCAATGCTGCATGACTTCGATATTCTTCCAACATACATGTATATAGGCTGTTGTTGAGGCTGGTAAGGTAAGACCCAATTGTCATGGCCAGTACAATGGTTCATCCCTGTTATCTTTCCACCATTTGTCTTGTCCATGGTCTCTATATGTTTTTCAATCATTTCCACCTAATATTAATTGGTAATGAAGTGGTGTGTGTTTTATTTTATTTATGATTCATGTTTGTAACAAATAATCATACATGTAACTTCTAAAGACGGTTAAAGATTGCACACCAAAATATTTTTGCTCAGATTTGATCCAACTAAATAAAGGTAAATAAAAGAAAAAAAACAGTGTTCAAAATTTGGGATATCTTATGTTGTAAAGTTTTTGAGATAAATGATAAAATCTTGAGTTCAAGTCCAACGCCCAGCATTTATGTCAGTCAGCAAGACATTTTTAATCTGCTTTGCTGCTCTCCACCCAGGTGTATAAATGGGTAGGAATGGAAGGAGTGGCCGCCAAGTCTTGACTGATCTCCTATAGGAGTGGACAGGTGTCTGATAGACTTACAAGCATCCAATGACTTGAGTAATAAGGGTGTAAAGTGCTAAGAGATGACGTATTTCATATTAGTTAATTGAGCATCACATTTCTGGCAAAATAGCATCTGGGTTGTTGCCAGTCCTCTGTCCTGACATGGTTGACAAGGTTGGATTGTGTAGGCAAGATAACATACATGTAGGAATAATTTTAGGCAATATTTTTAGTTCTACATGTTACAGATTAACTGGAGTACTGGTTGCTGCTGAAAAATCTTTCTTTTTCTTCAGGGTTCCCCATTATAATATGGGCGTAGGACTTCTACTTTGATTGTATACATGTAGCTGTAGGATTGGCAGTTTAAATAGTGAATTTTCTGTCACTAACCCTAGCATCACAATATTTACAATAAACATCATCCCACTTTACCGCTTATAGATTTCTGTGTGAGTACTTTATCAGCATGATGGTTTGTGTTGACATTTTATTAAAAATGAAGTGTTTTCAACACTGTTCTTTGTACAAGAGTGGCATTTCAGTACACCATCTGCTCTCAAATATGATGTGAAAACAATTGATATAAAAAAAAAATCTGCAAGTACTCAATTTCATCTTTAATGATATACAGCAAATGTGTTCCATCAGTTGTCATACATCTGGAGTGATATTTGAAAATGCCAACATTTGTCACCAGCCTCCATTTCCACAAAATGGACATAAAGTCCTGTGCACCAAGATTAGGCATTATAACTGAACTATTGATTAGCCTTGGTTGGGTCAATTATTACTTTGTGGTATCTTTTGCTGGATTGATCATTCTTCTAGTCAATTGATATCAAATTTGGGGTGTGCAAAACATTGAAAAGTGTAAACAACAACACCATTTGAACTTTTTTCCGGGCCAATTACTTTGAATGTATTGAAGAAACAGGCAGTAACAAGGGGATTTAACAGTTTACACGCATACAGTACTGTTAGAATGAGTTAAGAGCTGCTTAGCTCATATCTACAATTTACGCACGTACATGTAGTACAAGAATAAGTACCTGTACATGTACTTTGATGCTTGGATCAAAGTAATGAATGGACTAGAGTGTCAAATATCATGCCCAACCCAATTTCAGCTTTTGAGCAGATAATCCCTTGATAGTTCTATTGTGCACATTCAAATCAAGGTTTTATTCATTTTTGTAAAAGGATTGGTGGTCTACAGGATTGTGCATGCTTGAATAACTCTGAACTATCAATTACGATTTCTTCAAAAATAAAAATGAATAATAATAATGATAGTGAATTCTTGTATAGCGTACATTCCACCAATAAAAGATGCTCATGGCGCATTGGAAACATCATGTACCGGTATACATAGAAATGCAATGAAAACATAAACATAAATGCAATTTACGAATAAGTTTATTGTGAAAAATTAAAAGGTGTCATACTAAATTAAAGAGGTAAGTTTTCAGGTTAGATTTAAATACTTGAACGGACTTTGATTGACGTAGTGGGATTGGTAGGGAAAATAATCCTCTTCCAACTTAATTTCTTCAAATTCAGTATTCTACTCAGTTCATAAAGAAAATTATGATGTGTTTAATGAATGTTACTTATTTTGTGGAGTATGGTGGGCTGCAACTCGCCAAGTAATACCAACTCTCCCTGTTGTATGAGGTTGTACATGTATGAGTGATGATTGTGAACATGAGTGCAGCTGCTTCCAGCTGAAGATGAACTGCATGTATGTGTGTACTGTACCCATGGGTGCACATTCGGGGTGGGTGGGGGTTGGGGTTCATGTCCCCCACAATTTTGAAATTGGGGACACAATCAACATAGCCCAGTATGAGAGTGTACATGTATACATGTATGTACAAGAGTGTTGTGTCCCCCCACATTTCAAAATGGAGTTTGTATATATTCTTGAATATTTTTGTTTTAAGTCATGTTCATCTTCACACTTTTCACACGAAAGCCATTACGTTTGTTTCTCTATCCATTTCACGAGAATACAAACTGGACACAAACTGTGAATGCAACATTGTGAATATATGTACAGCTCTGTAATTCATCCCATTGTTGCAATCATTCATTGTGTCTGTCTAGATGTATTTGTTTTACAAACTATTCAAATAGGAATATCTGTGTAAATATTTGAATATTATGTTTACCTTGTCTACCAGATCCAGTGTCACTTTTGATAAGATTTTAAGCTGCATGGAGATTGAATGATTGACACATGTAATTAATATAACCAGCAATCATTACAACTGAGTTTGTGTTAATAATAATAATAATAAAATGGCTATTTATATAGTGCATCAGGTCCGTCAAAAAGACACTCATGGTGTTAATGGTTTCTGATGTTATTTAATAAGCATTTCTTTCTGATGATAAACATACCAGTGTAATTTGAAATCCATCTGGACATTACATATTGTTAACTTGCTGAAACTGCAAATCTGCACCAAATAATACACATATAATAGTCCACAGACGTTTAAATCCTCTGGCATGTTAAGAGTTAATGGCTAAGCAAAGTAATACATGTAGTTGAGTGAAGCAGAGATGATGTGTGATTATTGGATTTTCATGATAAATCCTTCCTCTATTTGGTTCATAACTACTGAAACATAATTTGTGCAGATAGCCTACGATGTACCACAATCTTCTTCCTTTAAATGGATGGAATTAGGGAATAAAAAATTATCAAGTTTGCATCATTGTCTATACATGTACAGTAAGAGTGAATAAATGTAAAGGTTTAAATTTATGTCAAAATAGTAAAATTTCATTTTTGATATTTTAAGAGCGCTCTATCCACCCAATCATTATACAAGTTACACATAACACATTTTAGCAAATTTGGTGTTAAATATGGATTTCACTGCCATTACAAACATGAAATGGATGTCCTCAGTATTGAATTTGCTGAAAACTGAACATTGGTGATTATTTTTATTTTCTTTATAATTTAAAAAAGAGGCATAAATACAACATACACCTTATGCTGTATGTTATGATAAATCTCCATTTCATTTCCTCCAGATGTTTTTCCCTGTTTTGGGAGTTTATTCTTGAAATGGTCATTGCTGTTTATTTAATAGCGACCAACAGTTACTGGAAATCAATTTACCTAAAAATGATACCGTCATTGCAATTGAGACTTTGAGTAATCTATCTACTGGTACACATAAATCAATACAAGCAGTAAGGCAGTAGCCAAGGCTTGTGCAAATCTGCAATAAACAAATAGTCTCCGTGGTAACTGATAGCTGATAATTGATCATAGGCCTTACACCTGTACTAACAGAGCTGGGGTATTGTCTGGGAGACTCTCTCAAGCACACTTTAAATTAATAATTTGCTCATTGCAACGAGGGTATTGTGAGGAGGGACTGGGCGTGAAGAGATTATTAATATGAGGGTCCATCTCGTCAATAAATTGGCTGCAAAGAAGCTTTCATGGGAATCAGTGGACGGGCACATAGTGAGAGAAAGAGAGGGAAGACTAGCATTGCTGTTTTGAAGGAAGATCAGATAACTCCATGTGCAAATCACTGCAGTGTATGTGCAAATTATTAAGGATATTTTTACCAGGTCATAATACCACGATGTGGTCGTAGTCAATTGGACTTTGTATTTTATTGTGTTTTCAAGACAAGAACTAATCATGACTTATGGAGATACATTTATGTAGCTTGTGGCTATGTATAAATTTGTGATGGGATTGCAGAAGTCTAAAAGTGAACTTGAGGAAACTTGGATGCAGTGTAATTCAAATCAGCATCAGGACATTATGTGAAGTGAACAACACTATTGATGTGATCTACAATATTGAGCTTTTTGAAGAAAATTGAACTGGTGTCTTGACTAGCTCTCAGTTATTTTGCTTGTTTTTATCTGGTAAGTTTTGCATATGTACATGTACATGTATGTTGTCTTTGTTTATTTGTGTTTATTTGTGTGTGTGTGTGTGCGTATAGTTGTGTATTGTTGTGTGTGTGTGTGTGTGTGTGTGTGTGTGTGTGTGTGTGGAAATGTCATGGCTTTGGGGATGTGAACATGATTTTCTTATACAAGACATCACACATTTCTGCTCATGCAGTTACAGAGTTTGTGCCCTCACTTTCATTTTTTTTTCACATACTTATGATTCACAAAATGTACTTACATGTATCTTAATTTCCTAACCATAGGTTATTAGTTCAAGTTTGAAAATAAAACCACCATCTTTATATATTTCTTTCATTTTTCAATTGCTAGTGTTTTAGTACTTCTGTTGATGGCTTATGTGATAACTCAATAGCTGTAAAAGCCCTTTTTACTGAAAATATCTTCACTTCATTGGTACTAGAATTCTAGTATCAGTGTTTTAACAAAATATTTTTCACACTGAGATTACCAGGATTGTCACCAGATTGATTTTAGAGCTGGGTAAGAAGTAACTGAGAAGTGTAGCGATCGAAGCAAGTGGAGCTATCGCCCCTCATAATCACTCAATTACACAGAAATTTAAGAATTTGTGCCGGGCGGCAAGGCTGAAATTTACCGTGAGAACTGGGCGGAGATTTTGAGAGCAGAGTAGCTCTGTCTGGCGCCGCCCGGTGTGGTGACAACACTGGAGATTACATTTAATTATATTTAAAGAAAAGTAATGTTGTATCAAAAGTGAGATGCATAGTTTTCCTGGTTTTTGCTACCTGTACAACAAACTTCATCAACTATTCTTTCATTCTGTCATTTCAGCCTGTATTCTCAGGGATGGAAGACATGGACATAGAGCACTCCACCAGCCTTGGCACTCATTCCAATGGTCTGCTGTTATCCTGGGGTAGTGGGGAGTTCGGGCAGCATGGGCACGGTGGTATTGGTGTGGATGTCGGACCTGACGCAGCTCTCGTGGGACGAGTACAGAAATTCATCAATCCACAGAGAATCAAGCATGTTGCCTGTGGTTCTAGTCATACAGCTATTGTCACAGGTAAGGTGGCTCATGTTCATATAGAAATCTTAAAATAATAATTGATGTACCAGCAAATATAGATAATCCAAGTAAGTCAATACAAATAAATAAATAAATAAGTAACATAATATACCTGAAAAATGTTGCAGAGTTCAAACGCTTTAAATCCCACTATTTAGCGACCATGAAAAATCCAACTCAAATCAGGGAAGTGTCAAGGCGACCGCTTCCGAGTCACGAGGCCGCTGAAAAATATTTTGCACAAAGACTTGTACACATGACTCGGTTCCCGCGAGGCCAAGGCCAATGCTTAAAAATTGCCTCGAGGCTGGCCTCCGACGTCCATCTCTGGCTGCAATTAATGGGGGGAAGGCCTGTTTTGATCCCAGCAGGACCTTTACAAATGCAAAACGACTACATCAATGACTTGGAACATATCATAGACGTTAAATCCAAGTGAACAACATAGAGATAGTAAATAGACAAAAGGAAAACAAAAGCCAGATAGAGCTATGGAAGAAAATGGAAACCTGTAATAAAGACAGTAGAGATCCAATAAACAAATACAAGTCATGATGCGGGGGGGGGGGGGGGGCCGGGGGGGGAGGGTGAGCAGGAAGGATGGGCAGGTTAAATCGAAAAGAGTTAACTAAAGAGAATAAAAACAGACAGGTAAATGGAGGTAGAACAAAGTAGGAGGACTGGGATGTAATGGTACCAGAAGGAATCATTCTCCTTCATCCACTCTATTCCTCAAGAACAGAAATTGAAGACAAATCCTTTCAGCCTGAATATACACGTAGCCAATAAAAATAAAGTTTCAACCTCTTTGTTTCTGATATTGCTCCCCAACATCATAGCCATTGAATATTCAGTTCAAATGGTACATTGTGTATTTCTAAACTGCTTCATAATTTGTCTTTGTTTCTTTTCTCAGATGACGATGAAGTCCTAACCTGGGGAAATGGAAACAGTGGACAGTAAGAATGATGAAAGGGGAATGAATCCCAGATATTTGTTTGTTAACGAGAGAAGGGAAGCAGTGAAAGTTAGAGCAATTTAGCTGAATAGTTTAAGAGTTACAGATGTTCAAAATTTCTTTCAACCTTCTTGTGGGATATTCTGAAGTTGGCAACTCTGCATGTTTCATTGAGGAAAGTGTGGACAATTCCCCATTGGTTTTGTACACAGACTTTCATGATTTGAATTTTTTTTTTAGAGATATCAGTTGAACACTTGAATTCAATTTTCAAAATAGTAAACAGAATCATTTTAGCCAAAATCTACTTGAACAAAGAGAGAGGAAATAGGAATTTGTATTAAAAATCATAGTCAGTCAAAATCTTTGTACATGTACATATCCAATAGAGGGTTGTGTGTGCTTGAACAGAAAGTGGCAAAGTTGCCAACTTGAGAATCCTCCATAAACAAGGATGACTGTTAACCCGTTGCCTCCGAGATTCTGAAAATCCCATAGAGTTAACATAGGGCACATCCGGTCCCCGTAGCCAATGGGTTAAATTTGAACAATCATTACTCTTGAACGATTCAGCTATATGCTCAAACTTTCACTGTTTTCTTTCTGTTTTTTATGCCTCCACCCCCTAAGGGAGCTGGAGGCATTATGTTTTCGGGTTGTCCGTCCGTACGTCCGTACGTCTGTGCGTCCGTGCGTCAGTGCGTCCACACTTTATTGTGAACAAGATTACTGAAGTACCGCTGGAGGGATTTTAATGATACTTGGACCAAGGATGGAAAAGGTCAAAGGTCAATGAACTTTGTCCGAAAATGCCATTTTCTGCCTATAACTCCAGTTAGGAGTGCTCAATGTTGATATAATTTGGTGGTTAGGTTAAGAAACAAAAGAAAAATATTTCGGTAGAGTCACAGGGGTCAAAGGTCAATGAACTTTGTCCCAAAATGGCATTTTCTACCTACAAGTTCAGTAAGGAGTGCTCACTGTTGTTGTAATTTGGTGGTTAGGTTCAAAACCAAAAGACAAATATTTTGGTAGAGTCACAGGGGTCGAAGGTCAAGGTCAAAGGTCAATGAACTTTGTCCCAAAATGTCATTTTCTGCCTATAAGTTCAGTAAGGAGTGCTCACTGTTGATGTAATTTTGGCGGTTAGGTTCGAAACGAAAAAACAAATATTTTGGTAGAGTCACAGGAGTCAAAGGTCAGGGACAAGGGTCAAAGGTCAATGAACTTTGTGCCAAACCTATAACTTCAGTTAGAAGTACTAACTGTTGATATAATTTATTGTTAGTTGCTACATAGTGGGCGTACTGGGCGGAGGCATACCCATCGACCTCACGCAGTCGAACTTATTTTCTGAAGTTATTTTCTGAAGTAGGGTATACAATATTTATGAGTTTCAGAATGCTTCTATAAAAAAATACTAGTTTGGGTCTGCAGATGCGTTTGTTGCAAGGATTGGTGATGAGGGAAGAAAAAGCCAAAAAGAAAAAGCCAAAATCAATATTCAACAAATTAAGTGCCAGTATCAAAGAATTGTTGCTAACCAATGCCGTAAGTATGATTTTACCACAATATTCTGTGAGAGATGAAAACTCAATCCATTTTACTATAACTCTTCTATACATCATTTTTTTTTGGGGGGGGGGTGGGATGAGTGTTTTAAATTTGAGTTTTGTTTGTAATTTAAAATTATGGATTCAGTTTTCATGTCTTAATTCTTTCTAAATTTTAAATAAATGGACCATTTTGACATTTCATTCAAACAACAAGTATCATTCTGTGTATTTACTCGTACAAACCATGCACACTTGTAAGGCATATTAACTGTTCTCACTGAAACGATCCACAGACTTTTGACAAAAGTCTATGCAAACATGAACATGCATATAAAATGGATCCTACATCTATAGCAACATGTTCTAACGTATCTGTCTCATGATAACATTGCATCAATATGCACTAGTCACACTCTTAAAGATTGATTTCAGGCTTTGCTAGATCATCACTTCCCTTCATTATCATTACCAAACGGTAGTTAAGAACTTACAAATAGTGTCTTGAAAGTTTGAGATCCATATGTCATGAACTTGTTTTATGAGAAAAACAAATAATGATATCGGCTGATCGGACAAATTTGGAACTAACGGAACAGGGTGTCGCTTTGCAAATTTTGAAGTTTAACTCTCCAGATTTTCACCAAAACTATGTATTCTACTCAGATAAGAACTGGTCATTCATACTAATCTTCACATTGTTAATGATCCTGAATCCAGTCTATAAACAAATAAATGTAAAGTTGTAAACTAACTTTTATCCTAAATCGGGAAACAGAAAACTAACAGTTTAAGAATGCTGGGAACTTCAAAAGTGGTTGTCTTGAAAGGCAGTTTTGTTCAATCCACTATCTATGTACCGGGATGGTATACCATGCTTTGCAAAATACATGATTTTAACAAATTTTGTGTAAGCGCATTCAAAGACACAAGTTTAACAATTACCACAGTTTAAAAAATCTGAACTACTGAATCCTCCATGCATGATGCTCTAAGTGTCTCTGATATGGTCAAAGAATGAAGCCCTTAAAGAAATTGTACTTCAAAGTGATCATTTAGTTTTTAATAGCGTGAAAACCCATGAGTATCCAGTGTGACGTTTTCCTGACCTTGTCCATTTCCCCCCATAGACTACTGTTATAGGTCTGAGTACTTTATTCTCTGCTTGAGCAGTAAGTCAGGGGGATGTTTATCCATGCATTTCATGTCAGTGGAAGCATAACTTTCCGACTTGTGTATTTGTCCATTTAAGCTCTTTTATTTAGCTCAGATATCAAAGTTTGACAGCTATATACATTGAAGTTCCACAAATGTTAACTTGTGTCTTTAATCCCTGTCTATCTGCAGACTTGGTTGCGGCAACAAGAGTACACACACTGACCCCCAGAGGTTGCAGCTGGGAGAGCACGATTCAACGGTGGTGGGGATCTCATGTGGCAGCAGACACACAGTGGTGTGGTTAGAGAATGGCAGGTGTTACAGCTGTGGCAACAACTTCTATGCCCAGCTGGGATATGACTTCCGCATCAAGAACTACAAAGAGAACCAGGTATGCTGCAATTTGGGGTTAAAGAGTTTGACATCTGGAACTTGAGAAGTCATTGGTGCAAATTAATATTGCACTATATCTTTAAACAGGTTCAAATCAAGTTGAACACAAGCAGAATAATCAGGAAAACACATCAGTGAAATGTTGAGAAAAATCCCTCAAATTGCAATAAACATTTTGATAAAATTTTGAAGAAGAAAAAAAAAAAACTTGGTGTAATTTATTTTTAATCACAACCACACATATTCCTTGATCCAAAATAACTTGCTGACACTGCAGTCAAAATTAGCAACATAATTCCATCGACATGTTTCTATAAACAATAACCATCTTAGGATATTCTCTATTTATCAAAATAAATAAATAAATAAATGATTAATTAAGCATATAAGAGAAAAAACTTATTTAACTCAGTGCTGTAACTTTTGACTTGTGTTGTTTTTTACTACACGAGAGTGCTAGTTGCCAAATATTGTTAAAAAGAAATGAAAATATAACATAAAAGAGATAAAGCAGATCTGTTGACTGTCAATATACAGAATGATTTGATTAGCATTTGTTTGCTGTGTAATATTTAATTTTTGTGCTCTTTGCGAAAACTACTTTAACAAACTTCTGTTTTTCTGTAAACATCTTCTCTTCAAAACTTGCTATCAAAGTACAGTATGCCGCTATTCCGAATATCTGTTATTTGTCTCATATGCATACACATTTGAATATTCTTGACCAAGTGAAAATTTAGTAACCCAAAATGTGGAAAATGGTTTAAGAACAGTTATTGATTATGTCCAGAAAAGTTTATTCAGAAAGACAATTTTATGAGTTAC
Source organism: Eucidaris tribuloides (assembly GCA_001188425.1). NCBI lineage: Eukaryota > Metazoa > Echinodermata > Echinoidea > Cidaroida > Cidaridae > Eucidaris > Eucidaris tribuloides. The sequence goes on from JZLH01S0340277.1 coordinate 61,029, forward strand.
TAAATAAAGTACTGGTACGTAATGTATTAAGAAATGGGCATAAGTACATGTAGTGGTTATACATTGAAGTGGGACTGGTTTACCCAAATGATTGCTGTTGAAAAAAATAATAACCAATTTATTGATTAGTAGAAGGATATAGCAGATACATGTAAATAAATAGATTAATAAATGCATAAATAAATAAAGACATAATAATAGAATTAACAAAAGGAATAAAATAAGAAGACAGTTATAGTACTAAATAAATGACTAAATAAATAAATAGTAAATAATTAGGTGAATTCATTCATTTGGAATGAATGAATGAATAAATGAAAGAATAAATTAATGAATTAATGAATAAATAAATAGATAAAATAAATAAACAAATGAATAAATAATGAGTAAATAAATTAATTAAAAAGAAAACACAAGTTTTGCTAACTTGCTTGCTATGTCTATACCAGCATCTGTATGAATTTCCCTCAAAGATGATCAATTACAGCTGCATTTATCTTCGTACAAGTGTGTGATACAACAAACTGTTAACAATCGTTTGGGGGCTGGTAGCAGCCTTAATTTAATAACTCTACATGTGTCAGTGGGTAGTCGCAGCAGTATGATATTGCACTGCTATGTGTTCACATGAATGTCTTCTCTTCCAACATCCTGCAATTTGCGGAAATCCTTCTTTCACTGATGCACTACATATACATTAGCTTTCATTGTAAACAAGACAAATGAAACAGTACTGTTAAGAGAAATATATCATTTAAGAAATCCTGACAACTGCTTGTAAAAAAAAGTCGGATACAAGGGTTATACTCGCCATGTTTAGATTTGGGGAAGGGACATTGAAATGTCCGTTGCAGTCTTTGGAAATTTGGGGCAAAAGGTTTGTTAATTCATTCATTCGTTCTTCATGTACATCCAAGATTCCCATCAGTTTACTACAGAGGTGATCTATTTACTAGAATAATCCACATGACAATAAGTTAATTTGATTAGCTGATCATAGATGGGTCAATATGAGCCAAAATTTCCAAAGTCTGCAACGGACATTTCAATATCCCTTCCCAAATCTAAGCATGGCGAGTATAACCCTTGTATCTGACTTTTTTTACAAGCAGTTGTCAAGATTTCTAAAATGATATATTTCTGTTACAGTACTGTTTCATTTGTCTTTGTTACAATGAAAGCTAATGTATATGTAGTGCATTAGTTAAAGAAGGATTTCCACAAATTACAGGATGTTGCGAAGAGAAGACATTCATGTGAACACATAGCAGTGCAATATCATACTGCTGCGACTACCCACTGACACACGTAGAGTTATTAAATTAAGGCGGCTACCAGCCCCCAAACGATTATTAATAGTTTGTTGTATCACAGACTTGTACGAAGATAAATGCAGCTGTAATTGATCATCTTAGAGGGAAATTCATACAGATGCTGGTACAGACATAGCAAGCAAGTTAGCAAGACTTGTGTTTCTTTTAAATTAATTTATTTACTTCATTATTTATTCATTTGTTTATATATTTTATCTATTTATATATCATTCATTTATTCATTAATTTATTCACCTCATTCATTCAAAATGATATGAATTA
>JZLH01S0340344.1:7955-31201 GCA_001188425.1 Eucidaris tribuloides
CCCTAGTTGTCCGGTCGATCCGATCATATTGTCAGGTCTGTAGCTGATTCGTTTGATGTGGAGTGCATTGCTCGTGAATTCGTTGTATCTGCTGAATTTGACGTTGTATCCAATTACGGCAGAAGTGCTCTGTGTCACTGCATTCCAGTTGAGGCTATCCTTCTGATAGTTCATTAGGACTCCACTCTTCGAACCATCGGTGAATAAAATCGCCTGATACGTGTTCGTCTATACATAGGGGGAGGTAAATTATCTTGTTTAAATCATTGCATCCAGCAGTAGCTCTAAGACTTTCCGACGAGAGTAATCAACGATTTTCTTAGGAACAAATGTTGGTGTGCAAATAATGCCAAAAGGATTAAAAGTCTCAAAACCTAGTTTAGATCAGTTAAGATTTAGATGTTAGTGTAAATGTCATGTTTCGCTTTGTTTATGTTCCTTTTATTCTGTATTTTACTTGTCGCGCAATTTCGGGAGATTATATTCAGTAGTTGTATTTTTCTCTCATCATGTATTAGTAATTTGTAGTTGTTTTTAAGAGTAATGTAAAAATAGTTAAATACGAAGTATCGATCATAAATAATCCAAAATTGTGTACTGCACTTCATCAAAAAATGCGTAATGCTATCATTATTAAAACACAATATTATTTTTCTTTCTGATTCGCTTCACATATTCGAATTTGTTTTCATCAACTTCAATATGGATAATGATAAGCAAAATGTATGAAACCGATAGCGCACGAATAAATGCAATGATGGGTGAATAAATAAGATAATAAATAATATGAAAAAATAATCAGAATTAATAACTATATAAAAATTACATACATTGATGAATCATTTAATGAAAATGTATTAATTAATACCTTATTGCACTTCTGCATCTTACACTACATAATCAATCATTAGTAGGACTGAAGCTGTTACCTCTCGACCTGGTACTGAACCTGGCGGTTGTACGTTAACCCATGTAACCTTCAGGACCCAGTTGATGGCATTTCTGAACGACCTATAGTGAATTCCCGCTGGGAGGACGGGGGCTTCTTTCAGGCGCGTTCGGACTTCCTCCAGCTTTTGTGTAGTTTGCGGTGAAGGACTCTTTCTTCCATCATAAATCTTTAAAATCAAAATGAATACAACAGAACATGTTGAGGCTGGCGTAATTAGCAAGAAAATGTAATGACGAATAATACATAGTAGTTTTAACTTAATTAGTCAGACTACAAGTAACCCTAGAAACTAAATGGAAAATAATAAATACGTGAACATATATTCGCATTGAATGCAACTCATGGGTGTTTTCAAACGCTTTACGAATGATCTATTTCCATGATGGGATCCCTTGCAAAACACTTTCTTTCCACATTTGAATTCCTGGCGTTGTATTGATCAGCGGGTTCTTTGCAATTATTTATCATTATACCTGACCCGTTCTTTAATTCATTTAAATCATTTCAAACCTTATCAAACACTTATCTCTTTATGAAATACGCACTGACCTCAAATAAGACCTATTAATCCTAATAGATCCGGGCTATCTCCGGTCTTGTCATCGGGGTGGGGGGGGGCATTATGCCCCCCCCCCCCCTCGGATCTCGGCCGCGAAAATATGCACGCGAATAGAACTGGATGTTAGTCTACAAGACTGTGTCACTAGATTTTCCAAAAACACATACTTTATATTTGTTAATAATTAATTATGCAAATTTATGAATAAAATCATATTTTTGCCTATAACTCACTTAAACTAGCTTGTAGAATGCTACGTTTTGGTGACAATATTCTTTTTGACATTTCTGACAATTACCTACAAAAAAAAATTGCCGAATCATTGTTATTGTTTTTCTATGAAATTTGTCGGAAGCTTTTTTGCGATAATAAACAGCATAAAATTAATCCATTTCTACCAGTAAAAGTAAAAATAATCATACATTTATGATTTTTGGCTGAAAACCCAATTTGCATTAATTTTGTACACAAAATCACGTTTTTGAGCAATTTTGGAGTTGCATGCATGTACTAAAAGTCGTGCAGCTTCGTAACGGTACGTTTGATTTTTTGCGAAAATGGTCTCAAATGATGCGCGAGACTCCAAAGTAAAAAGCCAGCGAGCGGCGCAGTGAAAAAAATTTGCGCGGCGGAATAATCGAGAAATTTGTCGAGGAGGGTGGGGGCATTATGGCCCCCCGGGGATATTAGGGTTAAAAAAAATGATACGTGTTGTCTCGGAAGTCTAATACCGAGGTCACATGAACCAGTGCTATTATGATTTTAAACTGGTAACATTCATAGATGTCGTCACGTACAAAATAAACCAACAGTGCATTCGTAAACAAACTCATGATTTCAGAAAAAAACCCGATACATTTTCAGATTGAGATTGGTAATGCTATCTACGAACCTGGAAATATATATGGGGATCACCGATTGATAGGTCCACAGGTGCCCCAAGTACTGCTACGGAGGGGTTAGAGTAAACTTGATTCCTCCAGGTGAAGGGCAATGGGTTCCTGAACAGACCGAGGGTCTTTGAGGGTGAGGGATATTCAGAAAACTGTATCACGCCCGTAGAAGTAATCTGGCGTGTGAAAACAAAACAATGATAATTTTTTTTTTTAAAATCAGCATACATATCTACACAAGACCCCAAAAACATCTTCGTGCGTTCACTGCCGGTCGTTTCTTTTAACTATTATGACGTTTATAAAATTACGACACCCATTCTTTGGGTAATGCATGTAAAAAGTACAAAAAAATAAAACCACGTTAACATCAGTATAAAGTCACATTGGTTTTAAAATTGATAGTAATTTTGGATGTTGTACTGCCTCTTTGGGAGCTCAGCTAGGAATACTCCCTAGGGAGTGGAAATAATGCACATCTTTGTGCACGTTAGAAATGTATCCCAGAGACCAGGGTAATAATAATATCCAAGCGCATTGAGACTGATCACCTCCGAGATTTTGCGCTATATAAGAAATAAAAATTATTATTATTGTTATTAGTATTAGTATTATTATTATTATAAGTAGTAGTAGTAGTAGTAGTAGTAGTAGTAGTAGTAGTAGTAGTATTGAATTCCCGTCTAATTCAGTTGATTGGATTTTCAAATTGACTATTGCACACATAACAAACATAGAAACTATAGCAATTCACCTGCGCACCACCGATGAGTTTACCTCGGCACACCCATCCATCTTCAATTTAAATTCAAAAGCCCCATGCGTGTATGTACCTTATATAATCAAAAGTCCTTAAAGTTATCAGTGTTATAAGTGAACCTAACGAACTCAAATTGGGTATAAGCAAATGCATGTGACTTTTGATGTATGGACTTTTTAACTCCAAAATCAAATCAGTTCATTATTGCCTAACATGTCATATTAGAAACAACTTCAAATCTGCTTTGCAGGTTTTAAGTTATTGAATTAATGGGCTAAATATGATGTATAAAAGATCTCTTTAACTTTGTTCTTCCAGCTTCAAATCCAGCCAGTTCATTGTTGCTTCATGATTGACCCAATTTACATCAAGATCTGATGAGCCGTGCATAAAATATATGTGGTAACGAAATCTATTCAGATGTGTATGAGGCCCCATGACCTTTGATTTTTTTAGCTTTCAACTCTAACATTGAATCAGTCTATCGGTGCCTCAAATTCATATCTGACCCGTTTTATATGAATATCAGCGGTACGTTGCCTAAATCAGACATGCTTTAGGCCCTGTGACCTTTGACCTTTCAACTCTGAAATATAATCATTTCTTTGTTGCATATACGTCACATATTTCGTCTTTGTTCTTTACTTACTATGATAAATTGTTTGTAAAGCTTCTGTGGTTTTTAGATGGTTCCAATATCTATCTGGGTATTACTTCAAGTAATAGGCTAACATTGTGGAGCTTTAAGTTAAATTGTCAAACTGTGATATGTGAGCTTCATAGTAGTGTTCAAATGGACAAATAAACACCCTAGAATACCAAAGTTTGGAAAGTTATGCATCCCCTGGCATGGTATGTGTGAATAGTACTCCACCCGACTATAAATTTGTCAGATCTACTCACAGTAAGTCTATGGGAGGAAATGGGCAGGTCAACTGGAGTCAATCTGGTCAATCTGGTCAACTTTAGTGCTTGTAGATTTCCATTCGTTTAAAGCACTAAATCATCACTTCGAAGTACATATTTTTCAGTGCTTCATTTTTAGACCTTACCAAAGACTCTTAGAGCAAGGAAGATTATGTAGCTCACAATTTTTTTTAACTGTGGTCAGTGTTAGCCTGTGGCTTTAATTCAGAACTGGTAAATGAATAATTGTTTCTCCTCAAATAAACACATTCAAGACAAATCCTGTCAGCCTGGATATACACTCTGGCCAGTGTATTGAAACTTATTTAATTTTAGAGGCATTCTCGACTTCTCCCAGTCATGTCACCACGCTTTAAAGTTTGGTTCTCATAATATTCCATGGGCGTAAATCCAGGGGGGACAGGGGGTCATCCCCCAACGATTATGAAATTGGGCACACATTAGCATAGACCAGTATTACAAGAGTGTGGTGTCCCCAATTGGTGCCCCCCCACACATTTCAAAATGGATTTGCACTTATGTAATACTCACCGTAATATAGCTATAAAGCCTCTCCTTTCCAACTGGAAAAGACGTGTTCAAGAAAATATCATGAGCTCCTAAAATGCTATTAGCAAGCATATCCTTAAGATCCGTGTCGCCGACATCAGTCCCGTATTCACAGTATATTACCTCTGAAAATGAAGGAAGAAACATTACATTCAGCAGTTATTAGGTTGTATTGTAGTATGAAAGAGTACAGTGTAATAATAAACGATGGCTTTATCGAAAAAAAAATCCATGAAAGGGCAAATAAATCATTATCAACTTTTATTATTTGCACCATTTCGTTGAAGACAACAAAGGCAGGTACTCAATATGACATGTTCGACTACCAAAGTATACAACTTTAACGGTAGGAGCAGTATAGGTCCAAATTTAACGACAAATATTAATTAGACCACTGTCATTCATCCGACGCTTGGTGATACCAGAGTCATAATATTATCAATAAGAAGACACCATCATCTGAAGGCAAGTTAAGGTCGTATCTTTCTTCACCTACTTTCTGATATCGATCACTATTAATATTTTCAACCGAATGAACATCGTTTGAAGTCAGAGAAAAGTTTTGATGTAGGCATGGTAAAAAGTGCATTAAAAGTCATAGTTGAGGAGGAACCCGTACAAGAAAGTTTGAAACACCTAAAAATGACTAGGACCTAGACCTTCTTTAGTAAACATGTTAGAGGCTTGATCAAGCACTGATTAAGTGAGGGATTTGTTAATAAAATACTAACGGTAACTGTCGATTTACTGTCGTAAAAATAGTTTAACGTGAGTTAAAGTTCGATAAGTCATGCACCTTCTTGGAAGGTTGCAAACTACCAAAAAAACTTTAATGAATCCACAAGTTCGTTGTGTTTGTTTGTAGAATAAAAAAATAAAGGCAAGCTTACTATGCATTAAAAAATCGGTTTGCCTTTTTACATTTTTATCAAAAGAGGGAATAGTAATATTTTAATTTGTCTCTCTGTCTATTAAAGATTGTGTCAGGGATGTGCAAGTCCATTACTTCCCTTCATTATCAATACCAAACGGTAGTTTAGTACTTACAAATGGTGTGTTGAAAGTTGGAGATCCATACGTCATCAATTTGTTGTTTTATGAGATAAACTAATAACGACATGTTACCAGAATGTTGTTCTTTCCGTGAGTTTCAATTTTGCTCAAATTGCGAATCGCGGTTATGTGTACCATCGCAAGACCAGCGGAGCGCACTGATTGGTTAAACGGCTAACCTCCGTGCGACCTTCGGCTAACGGCTGATCGGACAATTTTGGAACGGCCCATGCACGTCGACGTCACGGATTTTTTTGAAAAGACTTCAGAGTCATTCGAAAAAGGATGAAGTTTAACCATCCAGATTTTTTTTTTTTACCAAAACTCAATATTTTACCCTAAGACTCTATGAGAGGTGTTTATTTATATTAATCTTCACATTGGATATGATTTCAGCTGATGTCATTGATTTAGATGTTTTTTTGACGTGCAAATCAATGACACAATCTTTAAGTCAATCTATATAAGTGAAAATTGGGAAATTCCCAAACATAAGGGTTATTTTAGTACCTACCGATACACTTCACACCATCCCCGATGAAGCCAGACTTACAGTTGCATGTGTAACTACCGGGTGTATTGGAACAGAGTGCATTTTCATCACAGTCATCGGCATTTGTGGCGCATTCGTCGATATCTGAAAAATTATGAGGTTTTATAATACGATTTTAAATTCTGTTAAGTGAACATCAGGCCTAAGTGGTGAATTGAGTGAACAACGCATGTTGTCGCGTTTCATTACCAACTTGCATGCAGTGCAGTGCTATTATCATCATTTAATAATTATCGAGGACGTTATGTTTTTTTGAAAGGATGATTTAAATCATGATTTAAACTACCAACCCTGTAGTCGCGTGTATCATTTGTGTGGATACCCAGTTGAAAGACAAACATTATACCCGTATTATTTATTCCAAAGAAATTACTATTCATGTTGCTCGTAATAAGCAGGAAGAAAATGTGGGACGGATACAATATTGCATCGAAATTCGCAAACGAGTATACAAGGTTTGTTACTGTAGTAAAGGTTTACGACAAATGATTACGAGATTAGAAATAATAACCTAGCATTGATGTATCAACCGCGATGCTGTAATATGCGGTATAGTACATTGGTGTACAACTGAACAGTATTTTATAAAAACAACCAATTAGCAGTAGTAAGAATTTAATTAATTATGCAAAAATGTCTACAATATTTGTATGTCTATGAACACCACTGTGTGATTCACTCTTATACTTACCAAGACAATTTTGACCATTTCCTACAAAACCAGATTTGCAGGCACATACAAAACTTCCGTCAGTGTCACGACATCTCGCATACAGGTGGCATGGGCTTGTTTCTCTTATACACTCATTTTCGTCTAAATGGGGACAGATATATGTGACAAATTTTATATAAAGAGCGGGAAACCGCTATCAATTTTGATTTCGGGAAGAAAATTGTAAAAGAGTATGATCGCTCCCGCGGGTGTTGTATACTTCTTAGTTATGAAGTTAGCCATAAATCACTGTAAAGTCATCCACGGTTTTGCATAATTATTTTCCAAACTGACCGTAAAATGAAACATTAAAACATAAAATTATGATTACACCGCTTATACTAGAAAATAATTGCGCATTGTTTATTCAGAAATATTTTGTCGTTTTGCTTTTGTTAGGTCAATAACAGGAAAGAAATCGTAGTAACGTTTTAAATGATGGTAAGTTGTTGGAGTTTGCTTTCTTCATGTTCTTAATGCGTAAATTAGCATACATGAATAGCTAAGTAATGAATGTTTTATCTACTGACCAAACGAGCTATTGGAATAAAATTAATCAAGCTATCTATCCATTACTTTAATGAATTTATTGATTAATTTAGCGTGTGTGTTTTTAATTGAAACCTAGATGAATTCTTAGTATACAATAATTCTCGGCGGGGACTGGTACTCTTACTTTATTCCCATGGCATTTCCTCGTTTCTCTCCTATATTATAAGATGTTAAAATAGACTGTACAACGGATACTTACTTATACATCGCGGTGGGCCTGGATCTAATCGTGAGTCATTGCAGAAAACCTGGTACTCCAGCTCATACCCATTAGAGCAAGTGCATGGAAAATTTTCTCCATGTTGGAGCTGAAATTTGAAACAGGATATAATCGATCCTGATCCACCTGGAAACCACACGCATCCCTCTGTGGAGTATACACAAAATAATGGATTAAACTGTGGTGAAATGTACTATACGCTTCCATCCGTGGAGTGTACACACATGGATAACACTCAATCCAAGTTATCTAAACTGAGAGAACGATAAAACGTGTTGACATCAATGAAACTGATGACTTCATAAAAAAAAATATTGGAGTTCATTTTTGGCTACTGATGGTGAGCAAGTTGCTACCACCTTTTCGAAGTGTAATCATCGTGCGCATCGGAAAAAATGGCCAAAACTGTCAATTGTAATGTCGTGGTACAGCAGCTACCTATTATTTTCTCTGTTTCTGCTTTATTTTCAAAAAATTATGTAGTTATTGACTGGCCCTTAAACTGTGCACTACTGCATATTTATTTTATTTTCCGTTGATTATTTCACGTTTATTTTTCTTTCAAACGTGAACGTGAAGAGTGGAAACAAAATTAAGCCCCCAAACAGAACAAAACAAAACGATGTGTTATTAATGAACACCACTATTGTCTTCACTTATTCTTGCGAGAATGACAATCAATGTATGCTACTAGAATTAGGGACTAGAGTTTATTTACGGGTTTGCTGTTGTCATGTCCTGGAATAAATAATGTCATAAAATACAGTGTCGATGGATGTACATTCATTGACTTTTGAAGATGACGCAGAAAAAAAGTTTGAGTGTGTGTGACGAATAACGACAACACTGCGTACCTAAACATAGTCGATAAATACAATTAACAAATCTTCATCACATTGGTATACCTTTTGGTGTCTGGCATCTAGTTCCTTTGTAATCATCTGTACAGATGCAGGAATATAATCCATTAGGGTCGTCTATGCATGTTCCTCCATTGAAACAGGGCATCGATTCGCATCCTATACGAGGTAAACGAGAAGGATTGAGAATGTAAGACCGACCAAGGAACATGCATAGAAACATCGATTCCTTTCTTCTCAGACCATCCTCTACTAATTCATTTATCTGTCGGTTTTTTTAGAGTACTTTTGTTTCAAAGAAACAATTTTCCGTCGTAAAAGGTCTCATGCTTTATCACCGTGCATCTATTTACTTAAAGAATTACCACTGATTCAGATTTAAGTGTGCCTCTAGCACCCTTTGCCAACCTGGAAGCACCCCCTTCCCCTCCAAAAAAAAAAATGCAATCGGGTATGTCTCCTCCGGTATGATACAGTTTCTTGTGCTTAGAAACGAGGATGTTATAAAAGTCCATAAGACATAAATACAGAGGCATTTCCGACATGAGAAATGGTTTATTTACGTTTTCAAGCTCTTAACTCCCAAATGAAAGGCACCCCACTATAAAGCTAACACTGCATTTCTAGGCTTTTCACTCTTCTCAGTGCTCGTTTACATTGGAACTCTTACGAACTTAATAAGACGTGTATATTATATATTTAAAATTTTGCGCATTTTTTTCTAACTCAAATATAATTTGCTGTAATGATACTGTTCGGTCGTATAAAAGTAACAGTAACTAAAGCTAAAACATTTAGTAATATTCCACTTACCTGATAGGCTTGGATCTAGTCGTGGCCAGGAGTGTAGTGTGTGAGGCAGGATTGGAAATAAAAATCAATATGAATTAGTTATAGTATTCGTGAGTTATGTTTAATAATCTAAGCTACTGTAAAGTTCAATTTCGGTATTTTCTAGATTACGATCTCTAGTTTAATGGAAATATTGAATAGCAGGGAGCTTCAAACACAGTTTTTTAAGGGAAAGGTGTTACACTGTTAAAAAAGCTGAAAACCATTCATCGCAAGATGGTAGTTAAGAATACAAGTATGTGCTGATATCATATTGCATAAAACCTATCCATAATGCTCCCCCCCCCCAAAAAAAAAATATCGTTTGTGGAACGTTCATATTAATCGATTGATAGGGGGAAAAACAAAGTTTACACTCGATCCTTAACCAGCGTACTGCCGTACTATTATATTAATAATAAAATGAGCCACTCCGTACAAGTTTCAAAAGCAGGTTTCATATGACACTCTAATGCTTAATACACTCCAGCTTTGCAGGTCAAAAGTTTCAACACGTACACTGTAACGGGCAATAATCAAGCCCTGCCCTCGTTATCTAAGTATTATGTTTCACCTTCAAGAAACAGTCTGTTACACACGATCTAACCGTAAGAAAATTAAAGCCACAGGATAACAATGACCACAGAAAAAAATGTGAGCTACATAATCCTTCATACTCTTAGTGTCCTTGATAAGGTCTAAAAAACGAAGCCCTGAAAAAAATCGAAAATTATGATTTAGTGCTTTATAAAAGGGAAACATCTACAAGCACTCAAATTGACCAGAGTCACCTGCCCATTTCCTCTCATAGACTCACTGTGTGTAGATCTACACTCTTAAAAATCCCGAGTCAGAATGACTGGGAAAAGAAATCCGTTGAGGGCACACTCGGAAAAGGGTCAATTCTAACCAAATTTGGGGAAAAGGGTGACCAAAGTCAACCTGACTTGGATTTTGGCCAAACTTGACCCGGAATTTGGTTAAAATTGACCCTTTTCCGAGTGTGCCCCCAACGGATCCTTTCTCCGAGTCAGACTGACCCGGAATTTTTAAAAGTGTAGGCTATTTTATCATCCACCGGAGTGAAAAATTGTTTATGCATGCACATCTTGCCAGTGACAGCATAACTTTCCAAACTTTTGTATTCTAAGGTGTTTGTTTGTCCATTTAAGCACTACTATGTAGCTCAGATATCAAAGTTGACATTTTTTTAATTGAAGTTCCACAATCTCAGTCTATTACTTTAAATCGGATGAGAGCCGAGAGAGCGCACAATAATCGGGGAAAAGATCTCGGCTCACAGCTCAGCCACACCACGTATTCGAGAAAATCAATTTTGGGATGAATTCAATCACCCAAAATATATAACTGTATCAATTAATTCGTTTAGACTCTAATTGAATAGGAACCCGTATTTAGTTTACGGTATATCAAATCTATGAAAACCTTGCAAAGTATGTACACCGAAAAAAATGATAAACGATTTATGACTTTCATCTTTTGTCTTGTGCTTTTAGTTGAATTTATGTTCACTCATTATTTGTTCTGTATTTATAGGTTTATGTCTATAAAGATAGTTCTTAACTGCCGATGTAATGAACTCTTTGCTTAGATATTAACACTATTATTTGCATTTTTACAAACCCAATAAGGGCGAAAAGTCGTGGGTAAAAGAGTGTCTTGTGGTAAATTTACTATAGGGGCAAATATACATTTTCCTTTTACATTTTGAGTCAAAATAAATATGCTTTCCCACCACATTTACTACCTATAACTTCACCGTTACAATGCCAAGATAAGGGTTCGCCCATATGAGGACTATACCATTTTGATTGATGTATTATATGGCTAGCTTTTGTACGTTTGCCAAATTCTGGGGTTCAAATCGTCTTTAAAAGAAGATGGAGCCAGCAAATAACAGGAATAGGTTATGAAAAAAAAATGACATTGTGAGTATTGTGAGAATCATGGTACATGGTGATAAGACAGCATAAATAAGGGGTACGGTGTGATACTCACCCTCAGCAAGGCCCTATGAATTAGATAATTTGTGTTTATTTTACGGCTTTGCAAGTTTCATCCCGGGATAAAACTTACAGAAACAACTAAAAGGGGAGGAGCTTATTGATTCAAACAGTGCATGCATTACTATGGCGCAACTAACAAGTTATGATTTAAGGGCAAATGTAAAACTTCAATAGTTGATTACTGAAACTTTGTTTCTTACCTACACAAGTTGGGAGCTGTACTGGTACATACATATCTTTGGCATTACAACCAATCGGCGATTCGAAGCTGAGCGTGTAATTGTCCAGGCATGAAAAATGGCAATTTGTTCCTGCCTGAGCCTTGGAATATTCCATACAAATATTTGACTCCAGGCGATTCGGAAACGGACCGTCAGTTATACAAAACAAAGCTGACGAAAGAGATATAAAATAGAGAAGATGTTACACGAATTGTCGCGAAATGATTGGAGTAAACCTTTGATTAAGGACAAGGTGATTTGAAATTACACCCTTTCAGGTTGCTTTAAACATTCCATTGCATACATTTATATGCATCACAATTATTACCTGAAATTGTTATAATGCAATTTGTTGTGTAGCTTTCTATGGAAGAAGTAGTATATTAAAGAAAAACGTAAAGACTTCGGGCCTGAATATGAAATCCAGTAATTGTGTTATCAGCCTTTTCAAGACATTTTCCACTGCTTCCAATTCGGGGAGGTGTCATGGCTCAGTGGGTAAGACTCGGTTTCTCGACCAAGAGGTCCGAGGTTCGAATCCACACCGGACCATGGCGGTTGTGTCCTTGGGTAAGACACTTTATCCCCATTACCTCGTCCCTCGGATAGGACATAAAGCCGGAGGTCCCGTGTTGAGACAGAAACACCTCAGCACGTAAAAGAACCCACGCACTTCATCGAAAAGAGAAGGGTGAAAACGTGGTGTTGTGGTCACATATCCATATGCAAAACTACCCGGGACTGGATGCCTGAGGGTAACAGTGATTTAGTTCGCTTTTCTAGTCCCCGTCATCCGAAATGATGACGAAGCATTAATAATAATAATTATGCAGCTCAAATCAACCTCTCTGATGTTCATTTTCTGTGTTTTAGCATCTGCATGTGATATTGCGAAAGAAGTTGTATTAAATCGCATTAAATGGTTCAAATTTTGGAACAAGGTACTAGCATGCAAGTGTCAAAAGTGTAGTAAGGAAATTATTAAATTATTAAATTATTGGTGGCGTGTGATCAAGCAATCCTGCTTCCTGTCCGGAATTCTCAATCTTTTATTTTTTATTTATTCATTTATTTTATTTTATTTTATTTTATTTTATTTTTTTTTGGGGGGGGGGGCGGGGGTGAAATTATCATTTTTAGCAGAAGGAATCGAAATATTTCGAGTCACATAAGAGGAGAAAGTACCAAAATGTCATAAAAGACTGAACGCTCTCACGGGAGATTAATAATTAATTACGTTAAATATGAATAGGAAATAGTAATTATGTATATATATTCACGAATGTAAAGAAAAACGTGAATTCATTTTCACTGCTTCTGTACAGGGTGTTATAATGTAATTTTATTAATGTTATTTACTATAATTGGTAAGAAAAGGTATTCATGTCTCCAGTATTCATAATTAATGATTTGTCAGGAATATTCTACCCGAGAACAATTCATTTGCTCTAAAGTTCATGAAGGAGTAGAAACCATTCGACTTACTTCTGCAACGGGGGAGCGTTTCAGAAAGTGATCCATCGGCTAAACATGATATATCCATAGTAGCAGCCTTACTCCCCCGAAAGCGGTAACCGAGATCGCAAGCAAATCCGCAAACCGAGCCATAGGTTACTACCGAACCACTCTGGCACCCATCATTCAGAGCGTGGAGATATGGGCTGAACTCAGGAATAGTGCACGTTATGGCTAAGAAGGACAAAAAATTATGTATAACTTGCCGTGTATGAAATGTAAATATAAAACAAAAAACATATATACATCTGCTAAATCGGACAAAATTAACAAACGATTGATTAGACCCGTGCAATGTAAGGAGAGAAGTGTGGAAAACTGGATTGATTATACTGCCCCCCCCCATGACAAAAGGCCATAACTGACTTTTTTTTCCAAAATTGAGTTATAAAGTGTAGGGGACTCAGTACATCATGTTAAACATGCAGAACAAAAAAAATATATAAGTTATAAGTGTCCCTTTGTTTTATAATCCGCTTGTTAAACGGACACTGAATAGGGCTTTACGTATTGAACAAAATACATTTTGCTCAATATCTTCAAAACACCAAAATGCCAGTTATGCCCTTTTGTCATGGGAGGGGGGGGGTCAGTATACATGTTAAAGATGAACTACCAAAAAAGTAAAATTGTAAAGGATGGGGAGGCAAAAAAATAATAAACCTGGCGCTAGAAAAGGGAGACTAACAGGTGGGAGGAAAACAGAGAAAGACAAAGACAACAAACCAGAAATAATCGGGGCGTGTAGACGTCTAAGGGAAATGGGTAAGAAAGAAATAATTGAATAACACAATTGAGGCAGGAAAGTAGAGCAAAGACATCGTACGAAAAGGGAATACATAGGGAGGAATAATACAAATGAATATCTGGCGTCAGTAACACGGACTTTACCCCTCCCACTTTCATTTTTGGTTTACTGTTTCTCTCTACATTCACGTACATTTATATATCTTTTTGACTAGCTTGTGTTTGGTTGTTTTGGTTTGTCTGTGTTCGTATTTATTTTTAGTTTGTATTCACTGTGTATTACTGTGGAAATATGTGGTTGTGAGTCTAGTGTAGGCCACGTCAACCTGCCCAACCACAATGCATACTTACTAACTTGTTTTGCCTCTCGTCTTTTTCTTCAGCTCCTCACCTTACTGTCCCTTTGCCTCCCTTGCTTTTGATTCCCTCTTTTTCCCATTCTGTAGTAATATCGTTTTGCTCTACTCTCCTTCCCCAGCTTTGTTGTTCATACTTTTTTAAATCTTAGCTCCCCCTTTGATCTCTAACTCCCGTGCTTTTCTGGTGTGCTGCTGTTGTCTTGCCCCACTCCTTCCTTAATTTCCCGTAATTTTACTATGTAATCTCTGGTTGGTTATTTCTCATTATTAACACAATTTCTTTTACGTTTGATTTGCATCCATTGCCTGTTTTCTTCGTATTTCTACAGAATACGGAAATGGGATTGGTCAGTCATTGTTTACGATATACAGAACTAGAAATCTTCATTTTCAATGCGGGTATGAATAGTTATTTCGGCTTATCAATTATTTTACACGCTTTCAATACTTTACTTATACATGTCAATTTACATTTACCCTTCAAACGGGGATGCTCATGGTTAAATTTAAATGTTCACAATTGACATTACATCATTTATTCGGAAATCTTATTTCATTTGTATTAATTTCAACGGGAGGTCAATGATGATGGCTTGGCTTGCGTAAGCTGTTTAGCTTTTACCCTCTGATCACCAAAGCCAACTGATTTCAGCCTCTCTGTTAAATCATCTTGGAATAGCTGCTACTGAATTTGTATCATTTTATTAACGATAACGTGTAAGTACTCATGCGTCACTTGAATCCCATTTAAGGAAAGAAATGTCCGTACGACATTTCATTCATTTAATCCCTGAACGATCCTTACATTTACATGAACTTTTTGTCTACAAACTTTGAGCAAGGTAGATCTTTACAGTTTCTATGATTTTCCGTAATGTTGTTTGTGCATATCAAGAATACCACATCTACAAGAGCTTGTTCCGCACTGCACATGGTCAAATGGAAAAGAATGAAAATACCTTCACAAAATGGTACACTTCCTGAAAGCATTCCGTCATCTTGACACGTTAAGTTCCTTGTACCGCTAAAAGACTTGGCGTAGCCCTCATCACAGGAAAACGTACACGTCGTATTGTACGGGACAATAGCCCCGAGAAAACAATCCGGTCCAGTTATCGAGAGTCCCTGGCTAGGTTCAGGCAGTAGACATGTAACAACTGGTAAGTTAAAAAAAATACAGAAGAATCAAAAATGGACGAAAAAACAAAGAAAGAAAGAATAAAGCCTTAAACACATAAGGAAAGAAGTAAAGAAAGGAAGGTAGTGAAAGGTTACCGTGTAAAATGCATCGTCCGAACCCATGAACAAGAAATATCAATAAAATTATAATTATGTTTGGGTTTCTTTTGGCAAGCTGCCACCAGTCGATCAAAAGCAAAAACAAACTGTGCACTACGGAAAAGTGTTTCCAACACAACACTTTTAAAACGGATCTAACCTTAATCTGCTAATTCTAAAACCTGGAAAACACTCAATCAAGTTAACATTGACCGAATGAGGATACCCTTTTTTTAAACGAATCATCAGTGAAACATCTTTGCCCTGAGCTCGCTACACTAATAAACATTTGAAACATGTCAGTTTAAAAGGTATCCGAAGATTTTATTTTCCAGAACCATCTTCTTTTTGCAAATGGGGTATGCTGCTTACACAGTGTTTTTTTTTATGGAGCTGACACCAGACCACGGTGTCACGGCTTGGTAGGTTATACGTCAGTATGAGAACCCGCAGGTGGACCAAGCCTGGTGCATTAGGACAGGATGCGTTTTAAAGTCTGCTCCAGAGCCCCACACAGGCAGGCTGCTGAGGGACAACGGCCCCAGCGACATATGGTGGCGCCAAAAGTGACCCCTTTCTCTGCTGAAAAGATCAGCTCTTTCATGAAAAAGTGTCATTTTGGAGCACTTACTTTCACATTGAGGCACGGCAGCTGACAATAAACCATCAAACTGGCAAGTCACATTTTGGGTAACATTCAATGATCCCACCAGTTTGTAACCGGTATCGCAGCTGAATGAGCACTCGTTGGTGTAGTTAATCAAGCCTCCTGATCCACAATGGGTCTCTGTTACCGTAAGTCTTGGATGGAACGTAGGTAGCTCACACGTGACAACTACAAAGTAAGCGACAAAGCATACTAATGATCAAAGAAATGAATTGTACAGAGTCTCCACAATTATTGTTCAAGAATGCTTTATACAAGAAATGTATGCGAATGTTATTATTATTGTTCTAATTATTATTATTATTAACACTATACTGAGCTTTTCCCATTAGGTACAAAGCGCTTACAATAACCTTAAAACTACAAACTGCTAAAAAGATGGGGTTTTGATGCCTTTTTGAAAATAGGTGTTGATGAAGACTGTTTTATTGTAAGCGGCAACTCATTCCAGTATTTTGAAGCTGACACAGTACATGTTCTATCACTGGCTAATGTTGTTATTGTTTACCCCTTACGTGCCGCCATTATAGCCGAGTGTCTGATTGGATTGAAGAATTGTGTTGCCCCTCATTGGTCAAAAGTTAGTCCCAGCTACTTCTCTGCTACACTTATCACATTATTATAGATACGCCACAGACAAACTAGAGATAGCATGCTTGATGCATGCACCTAAACGGGTACTGAGCATATGTCGTATTAACCCTTAAGTGCCCCCATTTAAAGGCCACAGTGCAGCGGGTTTTAAAACATTCATGTTACTTACAGTGTCGACTCTTTATTTTTGGTTTGCAAGGGGCTCATTTGCAACAAGATTATTAAAAAACTTTAAAATTATTTCCATAAAAAGAACCACGAGAACTGACGGAAAAAAGAACTATATGGACATGCGCCGCACTCTTATGCCGCATTCTAAACATGAAAGGTAACCGTGAAAATGATTTTTCTTATCAATTTCGCGTCTTGACGTGAAATTGATAAGAAAATTAATTTTTAAGGTTACCTCTCACTATCAGAATGCGGCATACCTGCACGGGGCATGTTGATAGTTTTGTCCGTCTCCTCGGGGTTGTTTTATGAATATAATTTCAATGTTTGTTAATTTTCTTGTTACAAACGAGACCCTTGCGAACAAAAAATACGGTGTCGACACTATAAGTAATAAGATAGCTTTAGGACCCGACGGATCCTTGGGGGCTGCATTGTACCAGGTTTATCTGAAGACTGTGAAATAGATATGGATGGAGGTTTGCGTTAACACATGACACTGAAACCGTGATAACAGTACAATTACAAGTCAACAGACGCGAGGTAACAACAGCGGCAGCACATTCGTGTGAACACGCACTTGGTGTTAAGTTGTATACGTGCAGAAAGCACGGAAAGGATTACTATTCTCGCCATGTATGCCGTTGATGTTTACGTTTACTCGTACACGTAGGCACAGCACACCTTTTCAACGTACACATTTACAACAAACAACCATCCTAATTAATGCGTGTAACTAGTGGTACTTCTTACTTTCACAAATCGGTAGTGCATCTGACAACATGCCATTCAGCTCACAGCTAATAAATGCTTCGCCCAGGAGATAGTATCCTTTGTCGCAGCTAAATGAACACGTGACGTTGTGCCCAATTTCATATCCCCCTCGACACTCGTGCTCACGCGTCAAGACGCGGGGTGCAAATGTAGGCAAGAGACAATCGATAGCTGGCATGAAAATATGAGAGGAAGTGAAATACAATTTAACCTTTACGGGTAAGTCAGAACTGGCATCAATTGCAATTTTGATGGATGATATATTAAAGACAGCATTGATTTTTATCTCTGTGATATATAATCGATGTTATCATAATAAAATTATAACTAATTGTTGTGAACTGTAGTCTTCATAGAAAGAAAGTCACTTAAAGAACATATTTGTTCACTTTATTATGTAATTAACATTCATTACCATAGCAACAAAACGCCGTAGACATTGCACAATGATATTTGAGGTGTCGCATTTAAATGGTTAAAGCCCCCCCCCTTCGTGTTATGTCTAATCAAGAATAAATAACTTGCATAATCTTTATCATAACTTTAGTGTCCACATTGGACACTTAACCGCTTTCTAGCGCAAGTAAATACTGTGTCCGTTTTAAGAACAGCAAGATTTACTCACCCGGATCACACCCTACGCCGGCAGTAAATGCCCGGTAGGGTCCATGGTAGCACGAACTGTGTCCTGTCTGGTATAAACGACAGGAACTTATGTTGGTTTCGGAACCATCACAATCGATCCTCTGGAAGTGAATCGGTCCATTCCAATCGATACGTCCTCCAAGGAAGCGCCACAAGGCTCGGTCATATCCCAACACTCTACATATGACATTGAGTTCCGCGAAACTAAAGTCATAGTAGGCACAGATTCTTCCCCATATGCCATTGGTGAATACTTCAATTCGTCCTTCGTTCGGTTCATTGCCACCCGCGAGACGGACATTTAAAGGTGTATCTGTCAACATTAAGAATTTTAAACTATTTTGAATATCAGACAACCCTATATTTTCACGTTTATCGACAACTGCATACGACTTACAATTTAACAAGCGTAATCACAGGGTAACATATCAAAATGATTAATAAATTGTTTGTTAAATTCTGAGTAGTATTTACTTTGAAACTATCTATTGATCTTAATTGTAGAGATGCAATTAATACAACAACAGAAAAATCATCACGTGTCCATACTCCGATGGTAACTCACCGAAGGACACAACCGCCTTGACTTGGATTCACCAGAGATGCCTAACATCCACTGATTCACGACGCCTCCCTACTTATTTTACAATAAACAGCCCTAATCTTGTGAGACAGAGATCTCAATCATTCACTGTAGCAGAAAAAAAAAACGCTTCTCACACCAACAGGCAGCGTATGGAACAAATATATAAATATATAACTTACGTGGATCACAGACTATTCCAGCGTCGCCATAAGATGATCTGGTGCAGTAACTTTTGTAGAATTTAAAGAAACTACATGACGTGATGTTGGTCTCCGACTGAGAACATGTCATCCGATTGACATAGACTGGTCCACTCCCTGTCCCGAACTCTCCGTTCAAATATACCTGGAAGACTCTCTCGTACCCTAACATGCGGCAGATAACATCCGGGAATTGGAAGTCGGATACCACCTTTGCACAAACGGTACCCCATTGATTGGCGAATTGGACCTCTACGCGGCCCTCATGGGGTCCGCTGCCGTTTACAAGACGAACGTTAAGTGATGTATCTGTCGACAGAAAATGAAAAAGATAAGGTGCCGCAAAAACGGAATACACACAAAAAAATCTAATTCAAATTATTTGTAAATTATTAAAGTATAAATATTTTCATGTTGTATTATTTTCAAAAAAATACAAAAAAATCTTAAATTATCTCGTCAAAGAAATCAAATGCTAAGAAAAATGCTGGCAATTCAAGAGTTCATAATATATCATGCTATATAAACACATCCCCTCAAGTGTATGTGGTCAATTTGCTGCACATAATAATAAATACAATAATTTTGTTTAATAGTATAACTTGACCCTTATTAGCTATCTACATGGAATGAGATATGCACGAACAACATTATTTCGGAATGGACTTTCGACTTCAATTAGTTGACTTTGTAGTTTGTGAGAGGGTTTACAATGTGGAAGACTACTTACTCGTAACACAAGCTACACCGGCAGCACCATATTCATATTCCGAAGTACAATAGTGCTTGAAGTAATTTCTGAAATAGCATGAACTGATGTTGGAGGATGCCGAAGGGCAGATGAGCCTATGAAAGGACTACGCCGTTGTCGTCACCGAACGACCCGTCCTGAAATATTGCAAAGGCTCTGTCGTAACCAAGTGCACGGCAGACGACATTCGCTAGGTTGAAGTCCCAGTTCCGTCCACACATTGATCCCCACTGCCCGTTAAAGAAGAATTCGACCCGGCCTTCGTGGGGACCGCTGCCATTGGCAAGACGGATCTTTAGTGGCTCAGCTGTAATGATACAATTTAAAATCAGGAAGTTTTGTGAAAAAGTGAAACTTTGACATCTGAGCTGCAAAGTACTATTTGAACGGACAAATACACACATCAGAATAAAAAAAAATAACGCTGAATACGTATATATGCTCCCACTGGCATGTGCTGCTACAAGCCGGGTATCTGTAGATTTTCACACGTTTAGAGCACTATAAGTGATCTTTTTAAATACATTTTTTCATTACCTTTGGACATAGTAGCTCAGATTTTGGTTTCAATTGGATTATTATTTTCATTTTGCTTTGAAACGAAGACAAGTGACAGAAGTTGTGTAATACAGTTGTAAATATTAAGGATGCAACCCATTCTGATTGAAGAGTTAGATCAGCTCCAAAGGTAGATAAATCCAGATTTCACTGTTTTAGATTCCTTTGACTTCTTTGTGTTTAATTACAAAAAAATAAAGATTAGTTTTATGTTGGTGCAATATAGATGATTTCCATTTTACGATAACGTAACAGTCATATTTTTTTTCATATTATTTTGTTTATACTTTATACGTATATTCCCAGTCATTTTGAGCACATGTTAAATAAAAAAAAGGTTGTATTTGAATGAAATGATTTTTATCTTACTTGATGGGATAATGTGAGAATTTCAACTTACTGGTATTTGATGCACAGGCAAGACCAGCATCCCCATATGAGGAAGAACAACTCGCGCCGTAAGGATTGCTGAAATGGCAAGAACTGATATTCTTCGGAGCAGTTGGACATACCACACTATACAGCACCACGGTGCCTCTAATTTCACCAAATGCAATTCCATCCTGCAGTATCGCAAAAACTTTGTCGTATCCAAGTGATTGACAAACTAGATTGGCTTCGGAGTATTCCCACGTACAACCCGATATTGGAGACCAGCCACCATTAATAGCGACTTCCACACGACCTTCGTTAAGTCCGCTACCATTGAAGAGTCGAATTTGAAATCCTTCCTCTAAATCATACAAAAAACAGCGACAACATGATGCAGTAAAACGGTAAAATCAGTATTCACGTTTGTTATTTCAGTTTGAATTGTACATATTGTACACATATATAGTTTTTTTACATTGCGCACTTCAGAAACCATATCATGTTACAGCATGATCATAATGTGTCATTTTTTTTTTTTTTTGGGGGGGGGGGTTGGGGTTGGACGAGGTAGTGTGAGGGGTG
The DNA here is from genome assembly GCA_001188425.1 of Eucidaris tribuloides. Classification (NCBI taxonomy): domain Eukaryota; kingdom Metazoa; phylum Echinodermata; class Echinoidea; order Cidaroida; family Cidaridae; genus Eucidaris; species Eucidaris tribuloides. The sequence continues at coordinate 29,424 of JZLH01S0340344.1, forward strand.
TCCGGTTACGGTGCCCTCAATTTCATTGTTAAATGGTGGATTTCAAACCCTTTAAGTTAGGCAAAGTATACGAGTAGGGTACTTATAACTTCAACTTTCTGTGTTGCATTGTGGCCATTAAACTTATTTTACTATTTAAAAAACAACACGCTATTCATATTATACAGGAATATGTGTTTATTTTCAAATAACTAAACACATTATGTGTTATAGTCTTCCAAAGTAAATCCAAAGAGCAGAATTGTGTTTCTTCGTGTCATGTATTCACGTTATCCGACTTGATATCATTGCATCATAAGGACTTATTTCCTATCATTCGTTACCGATTTTATTCTTTCCACACTGCTTTTCTCCAACATACATGGGTAGCAAGTTACAACTTTAAGAAAAACACCTTTGACTCTGAAAAATTACCCAAAATGTCTCTTTTAAAATTGTTCTGCTGATTAGAAATATCGGAAAGACTATACTTACCTGATTCACAAGCTAGACTGAAATTACGGTAATACGAGGGACAGGCCGCGCGATGGTATTTATAGAATAGACACGTGCTGATGTTGGTAGCCGATGAAGGGCAGTCTAGTTTATCCACGTGTCTAGGACCACTTCCTCCTGCAAAGGTTCCATCCTGGAAATAAGCAAACATCCTCCGATATCCCAGTGTGCGGCAGATAGCATCCGCAGTTCTCTCTTCCCAGTTGTAAAAGTACCGTTGGTATCTACACATTGAGCCCCATTCGTTGGCGAAGAAGAACTCCACTCGGCCGACAGATGACACGTTGCCATTTGCAAGACGAACATCAGGGTGACTATCTGTTAGTAGAAATGCATTATGAATTGCTTTCACTTTTTTTTTCAGACGCACTGGTTATATGGTGAGCTGCTTGTACGAAATTCAATCAATAACCTGTAATATTTGGAGTTATATAATCTAAAACATTAAGTCCGAAGAAAGAATATTTCAAAAATACATTCACATAGACTTTCTCCCACCCGACCTGTGTTTAAGATATACTGTCTTCCTTTCTCAATTCTGAGCCACAGAAACAAATGGCCACCTATAAAGTAGTGATAATGATCAAATGTATAAATTCGATAAAACTTGTTAGGTTATACATTTCAACAGAAAATAGGCTAAATAAATCAATACAATAATTCTTGTAGACTTATGTAAGCGTCCGTACATAATCATGTGCACACGAATATGATCTGCACGTTATTTTTTCCTCCTTTTTTTTATTGATTTTGCACTTTTATTTTACTTCGTAATTGTCTGTGGTTTAGCTCATCACGTTACTGTATTTCTTCTGCAAATATTTATAATAAACCGGGAACTTGACGTGAATTATTTTTAAATTTAAAAACAGAAATTCAGAATAAAATTAAAGGGCTCAAGAGGACTAAGTCCTATCCTACAACACCACCATTAACTGTTACTACATGCTAGCTGCTACTAGTACTTACTAGCTACCCTACTACTACTCTTATGTCCGGATATCTACTAACTACTACTAACCTATTACCACTACGCTACTTGCTACTACTACTACACTACGTTGCAAGTACTAACTACTGCTGTACTACTACTATTCCGTACTAGTGCTACTTCTACTACTATTACCACGACTGCTCGCTTAACTGACTACTCCTGCGACTACTATTTTTATCATTATTTATCAACTTTATACTGCCTTTCCCATCTAGGTACCCAAAGCGCTTACTAATTGTATAACAACTAATTGTAATCTTAAAATACAACTGTTAAAAAGATGTTTTGA
>JZLH01S0340344.1:33352-45066 GCA_001188425.1 Eucidaris tribuloides
CTATTACTCTTCCCAAATCTTCCAGCATGAAGTATTCCAAAGGTTCTTTCGTATCCGATTGCTCGGCAAACGATATCGGCCCTCGTGTAATCAAAAGAGTTTCCGCAAATTGTGCCCCACTCGCCGTTATAGAAGATTTCCACGCGCCCTTCGTGCGGTCTATTACCATTTACGAGGCTAATGTTGAGAGAATCGTCTGTTGAAATGGAAAACAAAAATCGAGCTATCAATCTATAATTGAAGGGAACTGAGTTTTGAATGCAGGTTTGAAGAGACAATTCAATTTGAAAACTTCCTTGTCATCTTTCGTCAATTAATCATATTATGTGAATTGAATCAGCTCACCACAATCAATCTACCGTACTACTATTACTATGAGCAATGATACCAATACCACAATAATCCGATAATAATGAGATAGTGATGTGTATTATAATGATGAATGCTACTTCTTCTACATTAGAAGTAGTAGTGTCACGAGTGTGAGAGGAATAGTAAAAGTAATAGTATTAGGAGTAGACGCGGTATAGTAGTAAAACTGGTGGTGTAGTGGTGGTAGTATATGGTGGTAGTGGTGGTGATGTATGTAGTGGCACATACAAAATGATGTACATACAATTAAACAAACAGCAAAGAATAATACTAACCTTGATTACAGAAGATACCGAATTGCTGGTAATTCGAAGTGCAGTAGCCCCTTTCTTTGTAGTAAACACATGAACTAATGTTATTTGCTCGCCAAGAGCAGTCCAAGGTGTCGAAATGGACAGGGCCATTGCCTTTGCCAAATGTCGAATCTTTAAAAATAGCGAACGCTCTCTCAAAACCCAGAGTTTGGCAGATGATGTCTAGTTGGACATTTAAATCCCAGTTTCGCGAACAAATCGTGCCCCACTCACCATGGGAGAAAACCTCTACCCGACCTCTATCGGGTGCACTGCCGTTGGCCAGACGAATTTCGATTTGATTGGCTAAACGAACAGGAAAAAAGGGGTGAGTTAAGGGAAAATCAATTACTTGATAAATTTAGTTATGTTGAATTTCTCGAAATAAATTGTATTTTTGTTTAGGAATTCCTGATCTCCATCGTGAATAATCATCGATTTGGGCATGTTGAGTGGATTTGAAATATTAGACAAGGGTAGGAGTGATCAGTAGTGATAAACATCGCTGATGTATGTTATGTATTAAGCCAACAACCTTCACTAGTTCATTTGTCATTATGCAAATTATCCCAGGTCACATCATCAGTACGTTCCCGTTTTGGACGGACTAATATACGCATTGATATACACACGCCATTCAAGATTGACTAGTTTCCATTTTTAACCAACACCAATTTGTGTTTCATCTTTCCTGTTAACTGTTATTCTGTTTACATTTTGGGATGTTTTCTCCCAAATCGTTAACTTCATAATTAAAGTAAAATTAAAAGTATAATAAAACAAAAGGCTGACATACCAAACACAGAATGATTGCAATTTTGGTCCAACATCATCTGTGTTACAAGACGGATAATTATCAAAAAAGTAAAGTGGGTCCACACAATTCAAAACATATTGATATGACCACAGGTGCTTATACTCGATCCCATTATGTAGATTTCTATAGTCACCATTAAACACTTATCTCACTCTCAGAGCACAAAATAAAACATGGAAACACATATAAGGAAACATGTTCATGCAGTCAGCTCAACTTACGTGAATCGCAGATAACTGCAGCATCACCGTATCCGCTACAATGGTCTCTGTATTTATGTGATCTACAAGAGGTTATGTTGCTATTTGAAGAAGGGCACACAAGCTGGTCGGCGTGAAGAGGATTGTTCTGGAGATAGGATCCATCTCGTATTACAGCAGCTACTTGATCGTACCCGAGTGCTCGGCAAACTACTGAAGCTTCCTTGAGATCCCACAGAGTATAACAAATGGTCCCCCATACTCCGTTGTACAAGATCTCAACTCGGCCTTCCTTCGCCACTGTACCATTGACAAGACGTACATCAGTGGTGGTACCTAGCAATAATCAAAATTATTGTTTACAAGAATTGCACCATTCCAAAAAAGAAAAAAAATAGATAAACTTGTTTTGTTTACAAATCACCATTCATATCCTCATTCATATCCCCATTCATATTTTTCTACATATAACTGTTGCCTTTTTTTTTTGGATTCACTATTATGTAATATTTTGCATCATTACACCAATTATGTTTCTGTCAAAGTTTGACTATGATTAACTATTGGTTTAATTTCGTGTATTGTTCATACAAAAATATGAATAGAAATTTTCACTAATTGTCCTTCGTGTCTATGCTTCTATTCAAAGAAAAAAAGTCATAAACTACATGTCCCTGAAAACGAGAATCAATATGACACACAATTTTCATTTTATACCTTAAAGTTTAACCTGGCTTATGAAGTTTGACAGTAAAATGAATACACAACCTTAAACATCGAGCCATATTTAGTAACTTTGCTATTAAAACATCACCTTTCTTTTTATTATGATGGTTTATACACCGGGGCAGTAAGTATACTATTAGAGGAAAATATTACGCATTATTGGACGCCCACTCATCAATCTATCAATAACATACAACAAGCTGCAAAATGATTGTCTTCTCTGTGCATGATATGCTCCAGCACAAATGTGAATGCGGAACCTGGCTCCATTCCTAACCTAGCAGAGATAACGCTGAATGTTATATTCTTTTCTCAGATACCTTCGCTGGAGTATATGTCATTCAGCCTTATATGCTCAAACTGAAGTCGCCAAAGAACCCATAATTCTGCAAAATGTCAAGATTCACAGAAATATCTAAAAGAATAATCTTGAAAAGTCATATGTTTTTATATGAAACGGTTTTCGGTATTTTCGTTTGTTGCAGAGAGGGTTTGAATGTAGGCTACTTACCGTTATCGCACACAACTCCAATAACTGATCCGTCTCTACAAGACCTCCAAAACTGTGATCCCGAGTAGAAATAACACTGATAAAATATTCCACCAACACCGTAGCAGTCAACATGATAAAAATGGATAGGAACATCTCCTCTGCCAAAGGACTCATCATGGACTATAATTAAGGCTCGGCTGTATCCCAGAGTCCTACAAACGGCATCTGCTTCCTCAAAATCCCAGGTACTTGTGCAAATCGATCCCCACACTCCATTGAAGGTGACTTCCACCCGGCCTTCGTAGGGTCCGTTGCCATCAACAAGGCGAAGTTGGTAGTCTGCAATGTTGTTAACACACATGAATTATATGAGTTGAGGGCATTGCTCTCTGGCTTAGAAATGTAACACTTATTCATTATCTACCGCGAAAAACAGTAATCATGAAGTGAACCAAATAGATTTAACTCTTACCCTGTGAGCGTTACTCATCGATTAATATAACTATAATTATGCCAAATCGATTATAACACATTGTCACTTACAATATGCATGTTGTTGTTCACTCTTGAAAAAGGAAATGCCATGTTCTGAAATATGTATGGCACTTATTCACATATTTGTTCACGTTATTCATGTCTAATGTTTCTCTGTTTTGCTTCGACCTCATGTGTGAGCTAGCCGCTCAAACTGAGAGAAGAGTTGAACCACTGATAGCATAACTTTGATTCAAGAAACGTAATCAATCAATCAATCAATTAAGCAAACAATCAAACAAGCAAGCAAGCTAGTTTCCAACAACAACTGCAATTTACACACCGCTTTGCATGTAAGATTTCTCTTTAGTTGACAGAGATTTAGAGGGGAACAACACTTTTTCAGCCTACATGACTTTTTCCCTACAAATTAATACTGAAACAAATAAGATATTATTAAAACAAATAAAACAGGCCAAATTGTGCTGTACTTTACCTGGAATAGATGTTGGAGTTATAACTGTGCATGTTACAATGGGTGTAGTAGACAAGTACCTCTCTGGAATGGAAAACAAAAAGTTTTACATACTAGAATATTTATTTGTCATTTATTGAGCAATGAAAAATATATTGGAACTAAAGACTGCAATTCTAAAATAACACCGTTCCATAAAAAGATGACGTTGATTGAGTTTCTTTTTTTCTTATGAAAACCACCGTGGAGCCTGATATCATAAATCCCGTGAAAGGGGGAAGAATATTTTCAAAAGTTTTTCCTTATGCTTATGAATTTCGGTCACGTGAAATTATAAGGTCGAATTTCTCGTCACATTCTCATGAATTGGACGTTTTAACTCTTAAAATGCTGAAGTCGCAGATCTGCACCAAATAATAAAGTCCATAGAGGTTCGAATCCTCTGGCATGTTAAGAGTTTACTACATATTTCGATTTTCTCTTACCCGAAATCAAACTACCACCTAACTAGACGGACGAGGCAGCAGGGAAGGGGGGGGTGTGGGAGGAGTTGCCAGTAAAAAAAAAAAACACCGTTGTTGTTCTGGTTTTGTTGATCTACAAGCCATGGTGGAGTTTGATTTGTTTGTTTTTAAGGTATATGGTTATAATATTGTACAGTACATATATATATATTATATATTCATACCTCTTTTCCTGTTCAGCTACCGACGGTTTCACGCAGCACGGCGAATCTTCAGGCGATCTCGGCCTGAAGATCGACGTCCTCGTGAAACCGTCGGTAGGCGAAGCAGGAAAAAGAGGTATGAAATATAATGCCTGCAGCAACGCATTGAGCACTTTTCTGGCTGTAATTGATGATCTCTTCATATATATATATATATATATATATATATATATATATATATATATCCATACAAGAGTTGCATATCGGATTAGTTATATTGGCGCAATGCATTTCTGCAGAGCAAGTGCCCACTCGCTCACGCATTCTGCCTGACCATCGCGAAGGCGTGAAAGCCGACGGTAGTAGTGCTAGAGGTAATTGTTTGCGTGTAATACATAATATGTATACACACAAACATACCTCTAGCAACTATATCTATATATATATAACTATAATATATATATTATATTATATATATATATATATAATGAATTTATATATATATAGATTGTAAGAATGAAAGACGATAGGGAATGAGACGTTTCAAACATGTGTTCGGCAGGGTCTTTAATATCTAGCTATCGGCGCTTTGGTTTCATGCAGGATACTGTAATACTACCATGTAACAACAAAATATATACATGCATATGAGTATAAATGTAAAGTAGACAATTCATGCAAATTAGTAAATAAATCAAATACAGTATGAACTGGAATGACGGTAGACACTTGATAATTAAATATAAACTCAAACTGAAATATATATATATATATTCATATTATAAATATATATATATATATAAATATATATTATATATATACAGGGAGGCGCGTGTATACTGTAGAATGAAAAAAAGAAGTAGAAAATAGGAATGTTCATACTTGGTGCGAACCAGTCTGTTGTTTCCGGTCATGTTTTGAACCAGGATAAAGCTTCTTTGTTTGATGTCTAGTTTGTTTATCTATATTCCTTATCCTGTGACCAATCACACGTGTAAACCCCCAGAAACTTTGGGTGGGGGACGGTTGCTGGAAATACGTATTTGGGAATGTTAATCTTGCTTGGAATCATACTTTGCTATTATTGAAACCCAAATCCATGTTTCTGGTTTGTCGATGTTTAAACAATGATAAAGTTTGTTAAGTTTTGAAATTTATCGTACAGCATCGTATTTTTGACCCAATGTATTTCTAAGTAAAGATACCAAATGTCCTTTCCTCGTGATGAAATTTGTAAACGCACAGCAAATGATAAGGGTGAAGTAATTTTTCCGTTATTGCCTTTTTGATTTTCAAACCAAGTTGGTTTCATATTGTGCAGTATTGTATTTATATCGTTTCCTTTAATAAGTGGTGTATGCTGTAGCGATAATGCGAATTGACTCCATACCTTACCCTAACCCACTGCCAGGACATAAGGAATGTCACTCTCTCTCTCTCTCCTCCTCCCCCCCCACTCGCCCTTATTAAACAGGCTGAAATCGTTCAAATGTAAAGATTCACATAATGCTTTGAAAAAAAAGAGCATGGGGGCTTAAAGCTCAAGTAAATACTGGGTCGGTCATATACAGCTTGTTCGTCAATCGTTCACGAAGTATTCTATTGCCACCCCAGACATCAGAAAACAACATCAGACCCACTGAAATCTGTTTATAGTGACAACTTGTGATATTTAAATTATCGGGGAATGTGTAGAAGTATGCACATTGCCTATGGGTAATGTCGAGGTTAACCCTCCCACCCGACATCTTACATTAAGAGTAATTTCTCAAAAATGGGAGACTTTTTAGAGCTAAAACAAAGACGCATGAAAATTAGTTTCTTTTCTTTTCATTATTTACCAGAACTAAAATTAGTGTTTAACTACAGTGTTTGCAAAAATAGATCCCGCTTCTGCCATTCAACGTGAGTGTCTACCTGTACTCACCCTCACCTGTATAGCACACAACTCCTACAACTGATCCCAGTCTGCATGATCTCTCGAACACAGAATCCATGTAGAAGTAACATTGGTTGAATGTCACATTTACACCGAAACAGTCAACTTGATAAACATGGATGGGTCCATCACCTGTGCCAAAAGACTCATCCTCGACTACGGTTAAGGATCTATCGTACCCGAGAGTCCTACAAACGGCATCCGCCTCCTCCACATCGAAGTTATTCGTGCAAATCGTCCCCCATGTACCATTGCTGAAAACTTCCACTCGTCCTTCGTATGGTCCGTCGCCATTAGCAAGACGAACATCGAAGTCTGTAATGTGGGAAACACATGAACTAGCTTTACGAGATGGGATGCCATTCTCAGTATCATGAAGGTGACAATTATGAATTATCTTCCAAACAATACTAGGCATAGATTGCCGAAACCTCATCCTAACACAACCTCCGGCTAAAATAATATCTTTCAATCTGTGATACCAAACGTCTATAAGAAAACGGCTTGTTTGTTATTACCGGCCACATTTTGGCTGGTTTAGGTGGTTTGGCTGCGGGCGACTCAGATAAAACGACTCATTTAAGTTACATTAGAAAAAAAGTGTGACTACTGCATATAAATACACGTCTTAAAAATGCTTATATCTCATGTGGGACTTTGTTGTAAATTAACTTGGATCTCTTGCGGTCCCCAGGCCAGGACAGGTTTAACATTTTATCTGATGAACATTTTATCTGATGGCTACCATACTAAGATTTTTTTTTGGCTGGAAATCCACGGCAGCGTCCCGGCAAGAATGAATAAAATGATAGTCATTGGCTGGGTTTTTTTCCCATTAATAAACTTTCCATTCTACCCGCGAAAATGGATTTTAGGGCAGTTTCTAGGATTGAGATCGTGTTTCTTTTTACTCCACACATTTTATGAGATTACAAATCAATACAAGTTGATCTGTCGAGGGTTGGTATGCCGAACCTGTTTCCTACTACCACCCATTTTTTCTACATTATCAATATCTTTAAATGCAAAATAAGGTATCGTTGGAACGGTATAGTCTGTTTTTATTCAATGTACCCTTCACACGCTGATTTTATTCTAAGGGTATATATAATGACAACTGTTATATTCATATTTTCTTTGAATTTGCATGTATTATTGTAATATTGAAATATTTTATCTATAAATGTTATTAAAGCACACTAGCTATTTTTTAGTGTCTTCTGTACAAGAGTAAAGGAGAAAAATAATTATTACGATTGTTCAGTTTAATTGTATGATTATGTACGGATGCAACATTCGCACGTAAAGGGTTAATTAATCAAACGAATACGATGGCATGAGAAAGGTAAATACTCCTCGAAATAACTTACCTGTTATGTTCGATCCTGTCATTGCAGCTGACATTGGGTATTCCGTGCTGTTAATCGATATCGAATTGCCTGTCCCTATAGAGATCAAATTTAAGTGTTAAAGAAAAATTATTCAAAAATCCACTTCATCGCTTTTTGTGCTGACTGTGCACCGGCTCTACTAAATATAACCAGAATTGGCTTCTCCTGGCATACCGGTTCGTAGAAAAAGAACACTTATGTTTATAAATCTTAATTCCATTTGAAAACGTCAATGAACTAACTTCAAAATAATGACAGGTGTTCTTGAAATTAACTGACATGTTACCAACCAAATCTGTAAAAAGACTTGTGCCGGTTACATGAATTTCATGATAAAATCCAACTCTTTTTGAAGGTTATACACATAACTACAAAACAATCCAATGTCTTGTTAACTCGCCTGAAGTTTACGTCATCAACCGAATGGTTGCTTTGAGATGTTTCAGTGTAAGACCTGTTTAATATGCATTTCTTACGCACTGACTTATTACACTGCAAATTAACCCTATCTCTGCCGGAGAGGGGCTGGGATGCCTCTCTCGACGTTTCGCGCGATACGTCCGCAACGCGAAAAGCTTTCGCCGCGATGTTCCATGACTTTATTTCTCCGAGTCTCCCGCATGTTTTAAGACCAAATTTGCGACGCCTGGGTACGCGGTTCCAAAGATACGCATAATTTTGTACATGCATGCCGCAGCCAAAAATCATAAATGCATGAATATTTTTGCTTTTACTGCCTCAAATTACTTAATTTTAAGCTATGTGTGATTGCATAAGAGTCGTCCACAAATTTCATCGAAAAAACTATGAACAAGAAAGGTAAAAAACAAAGAAATACAAAAGAAATTGGAAAAACAATAAAATACATTAGTAATATTCTAATATCGCATTTTCAGGTATATTTGGTAAGAATATTACAAAGTACACCAAAAATTAGCATATATTAGCATAATAAACTAAAAACAATTTGGTAGATTAGGTCACCGGTGACATGCGTGCCAATTTTTGTCGCAATCGTGAGGTTGACGGCCGAGATCAGAAGGGGCCATATGCATGATCTCCCAAGATACCCCGGCAGAGATAGGGTTAACGGATGACACAATTCGAAACACCTTATTATACCTGTATTATACATTTTACCATTTATATTATATATTCTCACTAATCGGTTGTATTCATGTTTAGTTACATTCTTCATGTGTGTAATTTCATACATTATATAATCATTCTTTTTTGTTGTTGTTCTGTGTAATTAACTATGTAGAATGTTCATGAATTGTATTCGCAAGTCTGTTATACATTATATCGTTATTTACGCTTGTTTGTACTCTCATACCCCGAGAGGGGGTCTTTAGAGTCAATAAAATTCTACAAATTCTACAAATTCTACCTTACCTGTTGTAGTTGGGTCTACGGTCGTAGTAGTGGTTTGATTTGCCGTGTTGCTTGAAGACGATAGGGTGACGGTCTCTGTACGATTAGTTATGTTTGGGACGATACATGATATAAAATTACTCGGTCTATATATCTTTAACTTGAATACGATTGTAAATTGTTAAATGTGTATAATTTTTAACAACCAAGGCAGAAGATTATGATAACAGTTGATTTTAATAAAAAGTTATCAGTACGTTTTTGCAGCGATGAAGATTCAACACAATGTTATTTTCAAATAATAAACAAAATGAACAGATGAAAGTCGGCAATAAAAGAGGGTGATAGCTGAATAATGAAAAAAAAATGCAATGGAAACATTATCACTTCAATTTTACCCTTAATCATTTATTCTCTGTCACTGAAATTTTACGATGAAATAATAAACTTCATGCTTATTACCAGTTGTGGCTGCGTTAGTACTGGTGGTTTCATTTGCTAAGTTGGTTGGCAATGCCGTGGTAAATATCTCTGTACGATAACCTGGGATTTAAAACGATAAAAAACATTTATTCAGTACTGTTTAAAGCAATGGCCATGGTTTAGTCGAGTTTAAAAGTTACAAATAGGAAAGCTTAGATAGCATTGTATCATTGTTTTGCTAGTTTATTTCATTTTGTAGGAATAGACTGGGTCATTAATTATTGAACATGGGTCGTCTTCAATTTATCGGACATCAGCGGATGAAAACCCATTTGTATAAAGATTTTTTTTTACTAGTCATTTGAAAAAAAAATCGATACCACAATACAACAACTATATGATAAACCATGTACATACTAGACTCATAATAAGGGATGTACACATCATAAGTTAACTAAGCCAATCAATCCATCCCATCACTTTCAGAATGGTTGTTTTCAGATCATCGGTGGAACAGCTATCTACTTCTCAAGATTATTTGTTACGTCTTCTGTCTACAATTGGGATTATTCCTGTGAGATTACATATCGAAATATATATATTTTTCCGAAACCAAATTGTATGTATATGTTTTATATATGTGATAGTAGTATAATTGTATCTTGTATCTTCACTCTGTTACATTTCGTAATACCTGTTGTGGCTGGTTCTGGGTTCGTGGTTATATTTTGTTGTACCATGCTGGCCGAAGATAATATAGTTAGTATCTCTGAGTTATTGCCTGTGTTTTGGAACCGAATAAAATCGTAACAGAGAGCAATTGAAATAAAATAGTGGATCGTAGTAATATATTGTTTACGAGAATTCAGACACAGAAGGTTCAAAACTATTTAAACCGTTTGTGCTTCTTTGTAATTGTTTATATTTACTTTCTACGAAAAGAATTTTGGCGAAAAAAAATACATTTTAATCAGAATTTGGTTTAGATTTTGCATAGCAGCAACGCATGAAGTCAAGTCATGGCAGCATAATTTTTTTGATCTTTCTTACGTATGTAAATTAAAGACTGGTAATCCTCATTGATATAATCGAGATTTCATGATTAATGTTCATGTAAAGCTATTCTTTGGAAAAAAATAAAAGCTAACAAGTATCTTTTACCTCCTGAAGTTTATAAATAGATGAATTAGGATATAAATAAATTTCATGACAACATTAAATATAATGAAAGTCATTCAGTTTACACTCAAACAATGAAGTCTTTCTTTTTTATACAGTTACTAAAAACAATGAACCTGACTTTGAATGTAGTTGAAAAGATACGGAAAGTTTTATGCTTATTATGATAATATCTTTATACTGATACGCCTTTGACATTTTGTATTGTATTATTATTATTGCCCTCAATTGTTTTGGAACCATTTATATTCCCTATAATACTTGTTTTACGTTTCTATATGTATGGACATTTGTAGCCCGTCTAGTATTTGTATCATTGCATACGAACCGTCAGGTGACAAGGACAGTTTTCTCCGCTTTTTTGGAGGGGGGGGGGGTGGACCCGGTTATCTTATCGTAACATGTTTGATGTTAAAATGTTAAAGATGATTTATAGAAACTGACCTGCTGTTGTTGGATCGGAAGTCATAGTGGCTGTTTGATTTGACATGTTGATTGATGGTGTGGTCAATGTTCCTGTAACATTATCTGTGAAAAGGATGACAACCAATAATTAGGCCACCAGGTCTGTTACTGGTATCAACAACAATTGTATTGTTGAAAAAAGGTGAGTCTGTATTATCGGTACAGGGATAGGACTAGCTGGTAAGATAGACTTTACAGTTTTCAAGAGGCAATGTTAATTCTAATGATACTTTCATTTGATTGATAGTCCGTGAGATGGTAATAATCTGTTTACACGTCAAGCTTAAGATCTGCGTTGTAATGCAGCTCACCTGCTGAAGAAGGATCTGTAGGCGTGATCGTAGTGCCAGTTTGATTTGTTTGTAACGCATGTAGTGTCTCTGTAAGATTAGACGTATTTGAGATGATTAGCAAAAATAATATTTA